>JAIXNV010000941.1:0-15895 GCA_020917445.1 Riparia riparia
TCTTCACCTCCAGTGCAAAACCAAAGGGATCTTAAGTGATGCTCTATGAACAGAAGAGAAATTTTCATGTATCCCTCTTAGCGGTTGGTACATTCCCCCGCTTCTGATTAGTCCTTCGGCATTGCGAGGAGCCACTTTGCTCACACTGCTGCATTTTTCTGTCAGGCACAGACTTGCTTTCCATTCTTCCTCTCTCTTCCAAACCCACTTCAGGTTTCTTTTGGGGTCTGTTTTCCCATTTATTTATTTATTTATTTATTTATTTTCCCTCACAAAGCAGCCATGAGAGAGGAATAAAATAATTTCGAAGAGCATTATATGGTGAGAATTTTGACAATGAGTGGAAGATTGTAATTACTCTCTTCCATTAGACTCAGTGGCTTTGGACAGATAAGCTGTATTGAAACGTGTGACCAGGGCATGGGATCATGGATTGTCTTTCACTGTTGTCATGGAGACAGTGATGCAGGTGGCCTGTAACTGCCTGGCTGTCAGATCTTATACATCAAACTGGTGCTAAGTGAAAATATGTTAGAGGCATGGGGGGGTGGGGGAAATTGCCAGCAGTTTTTATAGGATCAGGTGGAAGAGAACTAGATAGCTTTAAAGGCAGCTTTTTGTGAAAGCTGCGGATGGCTCAGGGATGCTTCTTTGGATTGTTTATGCCTTCATGTGAGCTAAATCAGTTTTAAAGGGGGGAAATATATACAAATATACATCATTATTATGTCTTTGCTGCTTTCTCAAAGTCAAAATGATGGTGGTGGTGTTAGGCTGAGATGGGAAAGAAATGGGAAGAATGGCAAATACTTGTAGGTGAGAGCGGGAGCAGGCTCTAGAACCCAATAACAACGGATGAGAAGATGATGATTCACTACTGTGCCTCAGAGCTGCTAACAGAAAGTCGTCCAGATTTGGAGATGTTAAAGAAACTTAAATTGTGGAATAGCCCCTCCAAGTCAAGACATCTAATGGAAATTGTTTGTTAGATTTGCTATAACTTCTTTCCCAGAGCTGTTCTCTCTGATGGGCTTGAGGCCTGCACTCCGTGATGTTTCAATTAGGTTCTGACTCTCATCCCCTCCCCTTGCCAGCTGATGGTACCTCGCAAACCGCTGAGATTTACAGTAGTTCCTGACACTGAAATAAATCTCTGTCATTTTGGCGAGTCCCCCTTGCCTTGTACTCGCTATCGAACTGCCTCCCCTCTCTTCGTGGAAGCAAACTCTTTGCAAAGAGAATCGTGAAAGTGATGCTGAAAAAAATTGACTTCTATTCTTGTCAAATGTGAAGCATTTGTTTCCTGCAGTACTTAGTCTATGAGAATTTAGTTGGGTTTTGTAGTTCACTTAGATCTGAAGTGGAAACGCTTCTTTGTCTACTTCTGGGAGAGCTTAGGGGAGACTTGCTTACCTCTTGCAGGTTTTAATTGCACCCTTGTAATTGTTAATTGCGTGCAAACAATGCAAATGTTTTATCAGTTGAAGGATGTAATCAATCTGACGTGGCTACAGTTTTAAATAGAAAAAAAAATAAATAAAATTATTTTTTAACTTCCTGGCTTAGTTCTTTCTGACCTGGTATTCAGCTTCTCTGCGCTCCAGAACCCGGCGTTACGTGTTTTGATTTGATGTTTTTCCAGGTTTGTAGATGGCACAAATGTTTTTATCGCTAGTAGGAGGAACTTTTATTTTCATCCAAGTTGACTATGGAGCATCTGACTGGAGTCAAGTCCTTACTTATGGATCTGTCAAGGATACTATTGATGTAGGGAGCTATTGAATATTTATAATGAGTTAGCAAAATTAAAACCCTTATACACGTGTCTGGTAAAAATACATTGTAAATGCATTGTACAAAGGGAAGTTTTGGTCTGGTTTCGTTCTATTTTTCATCTCTGCTTTTTTTTTTTTTTTTTTCTTCCCATTTTTTGACCAGGCTTTTACCAGGGTTAGGTCTTTATCCCTGTCCTAAACATTTCAGTGTTTTAGACAGAAAATGAAGGATGAAGTGGGAAAGGTTCTGCAGTTCAGCAGTTGGTCCTGGCCAAGCAATCTGTTCTTCCTTCTCTTCAATGGCCAGTACATTTGCAAGAAGTTTTGGGAGATTTGCCTACTTTTTCACTCCATTGATAGAAGGCATTAGGTAAGTTAGGTACTGTGCAGAAATGCAAGGTGAGAGTACAAAAGTTTGATGTAGTAGTGTTGGATGGTTAGAACACACGAAAAGAAATTGAGCACTGAGGTTTCCACGTCAAGGTTTGCTGCTGGTGAGCAGTGCAGCACGGAGAAGGAAATCAGCCTTTCCTATGCCTTCAACTTGAGAGGAAACAAAAACTGTAAAGATTAATTGTTAGTGTTGCGAAAACTTTGCGACTCTTGCCTCAGAAGTGTTGTGAAGTCGCGTCTTTACCCCTGACTGTTGCAGTACGTTAAGTACGACAGCGTGTAGTGGTGTTCTGTACCAAATACTGGATGTTAGGTGATGGTACTCAGGTAGCTCCATAGGCATCCCAGTAATCCATGAGAAGTGCCTTCAGGGGGTGCTTACTGACAGAAAATAATCTTAGCTGAAATCTTGGGTTCATTTATGGTCGCCTTTAAAAGTACTGTGGTGCCTTCAGCTCTCATTCAGACCCCAAATGCATTAGACTAGCTTACATAAAGATTTGCATCTTTAAGATAGCTTTGAGATCATCAAGAGCAAGAAAAGGCCCAGATGTGTACATATAAGGGTTTTCTAGCTTAAGATGAAACAACCATGTTTAAGATGATGCCTTAATTCATGTGCTTGAGGTGCTTCATTGTTTTTTTAATCATAGGTTGCTGGTACCAAATTAGCATTTTGTAATAGTTTTAGCATTAGTATTCAGGACAAGTCGGGGTAGGAGGGGGCTGGGGTTTTTTTCCAGTGGTTTTTTTTGTTGTTGTTGTTGTTGTTTTTCTCTTGAAGCTGGAACACAGAGCTGGTTTGATGTGTATGTTTACAGTAGCCATATGCAGTTTTAAAGAGCAGAAATAGGTACAGAAATGTGGCTGCTCTAACCATTTCCTGGCTAACGAGTCGGTCTGACTGGTGAACCAGACTCTTGTTTCGGGCGTTGTGAGTTGCACAACGCAGTTTGGATGTTAATGTGGAAGTAACCACGGAGGCTGGAGGCTGGGAAGTGTTATTACCTCATTATCCATCGCTCGGGGTTAGCTGTGAGGTTTTGACCATCTGTACACACACACAGAGGAGGAGGGAAATGGACAGCACAGATTACATATTTCAAGCCAGTATGGATCCTGATTAAGTTCGCAGCTCATCACAGCAGGACAGAGCTCTCTGCTTCTGTCTCCCCTTTACAGCTCAGCATAGTTGCTCAGCTATTGCTTGCTATGAGGCCATGCCTTTTCACAGGTATTTCTGTTAGGTTGCTGACATGGTGCTTACTGGCTTTTTGGCAAGCGACGTTTTCTCATCCCAGCTTTGCTGAAACATTGGGACCTCTGACTTTCGAGTAGTTTAATCGCACTCCAGGTGAAAAGTAACTAAATGAGAATAATATCATTCCATCCTCAGGGCTTTATTTACTTATTTTTCATCACAGTGCTATGCCTAAATAATTAATAAGAGACCACTTTAATCCTGGCACCAACAAGCTGCAGTGGCGTTGAGGCTGTTGCAGCTACCATGGCGCACGTTGTTTCACGTTAGCAGCAAAAACAATGTGGCAGGAGCCATATGGTGGCGTATCGTGAGTTTTGCACTGCGCCGTTTGCTGTGCTAAACGGCACGGGAAGTATGTTTTTGTTATACCTTGTTCCCTGCCAGCCCTTTGGATTGGAGCACGTTATTTGTTGGGTGGGTTGAAGGGCGCCGCATCCCGAGATGTTCCCCGTTCCGGGCGCCGTGCAGCGCGTTCCAGCAGAAAAAGGAGCAGCAAGAGGCGAGCAGTGCTAGGTGCCCCCGAGAATCCAGCCCTGCGGAGCGAGGCGGGGGAGTTTCCTGTCGTAACAACAAAGCCAACAGCCATCAGGATGCTTGTCTGCCGTAGAGGAGTGTCTCTGCTAGGGTGTGAGCTGTGTTTCCTGCCTCCCTGTGAATCAAGAATCATTTATTTTGGATCTCTGAGGTTTTCTTTTCCCCTCTCTGGCAGAAGGCTCCCCCCCTTTCCTCCCTCCCTCCCTCCCTCTCCTTCCTGTCCCCCCCTTCCCAACACATCTCTCAGTGGGCAGGCTTTCTGTAATGAAATCCTGTGTCTAAGAACAATGGCATCTGCAGGAGTCACTCGCACGGCTTCAGCGCCGCTGACAAGGACGTCTCTCGCTGCACTAACAAATAAATGCAGCGGCGTACTTCTTTTAATTGGGTGAGCAGAAGGAAGTTTGGGCTCTGAAGCTGTGCAAAGGGAGAGACTCAAGTGGCATGTCCATCCCCTCTGCATATCCTTGGTTTGTGAGCTGCTCGGGGTGGGGATGCAGCCTTTTGTCTCCCTGGAAATGTCCCCTGCACGTCAGGTGGTGCTGGAAGTAAGCGCAGATCAGCGTATGTTTGGAGGCGAGGCTATACAGAGGCCACTCTGGGCACTCCTGGGTTGCAGACGGGGGCGAAGAGCAGAGCTTTAATTCCCCAGGGTGCATTTTTACCTCTCAGATTTCCTGTGGCACAGCGGTGGAGCGCACACAGCTTCCTGCATTAAACTCAGCGCGGAGCAGAGCGTGCCTGCCGTATCCATCTGCAGCTGCTTAGCGTGAGCCTTGATACTGAGACACGTGCCACTTAAACCAAGTGCTGTGTCTAGTGCCAAGAGCCTTAAAGCCACTCACGGTTAGTGTACTTCCCTGTGCGCTCAGCCCAGCCTGGTTTAGCTTGTTTACAAGGAGATAAGGAGTGCAGGCATTGCTAGGGCAGTAGTGGCATAGGAAATGGCCCTCTGGATCTCCCTCTTCACCAAATCCACTCTCTCTTGCACAGAACTGTAAGGAAAGGCCGGGTTTATGAACAGTGAGCCCTCCACACATGGCAGATGGGAAGAGCTTCCTCCTTGAAAAATTGCTCCTGGTCCAGGCGTGCTCTTTCCTAGAGTTTGATCTTTCTTTATTTACTTATTTGTTTTCTAATGGTGCTGCTCTTTAGGAGCCTAACAAAGTGCCCCTCTCCTGTGTCAGCCTTTGTCTCCTTTGTTCTGTCAGCGATGCCAACACTGACATGCTCTCGGTTTGAGTGCAGCTGTGGCACAGAACAAAGGGGACCAGAGCTTGTGTGCTTTCACACGAGCATCATTTGGCTGATCAACATGTGCCCTGGACCAGACAGAGAAAAGCCAAAAGTTTTTGCATGTTATCAAGAAGCTGTAGTGATTAATCCTGACTTTAGGATGGGTAAAAGTTGCAGTGAAGGTGGAGTAGTTACACAGTCCCTTCTCAGGACTGACAGACGTTCTGTGTCTCGGGGTCTGACCTGTCTTTGAAAGCACATCCCAAAAGGGCTTGGGCTGTCGTGCCAGCTTGATGGGTACTCCCCATGCCCTTAGATTACCACGTGCTAGTGAGAGCAGCTCTTCCTTTTTGTCTGCCTGGAAATGCCCTTGCACAGTAGAGACAATAATAAATACGCTGAAGAAGGAAACATGCCTGCCCTCAGGGGCCAGGGTAAAGAACTCCAGCAGCAGGGGAGGTTTTTTTGACTCGTTCTAGCAGTAATGGAAGAATCACAGAATCAATTAGATTGGAAAAGACCTCTGAGATCATCGAGTCCAACCTGTGACCTAACAGCACCTTGTCAGCCAGACCATGGTGCTAACTGCCGTGTCCAGTCCTCCCTTAAACACCTCCGGGGACAGTGATTCCACTAACTCCCTGGGCAGTGCATTCCCATGCTCACCCTTTCTGTGAATAAATTCTTTCCAGCATCCAACCTAAACCTCCCCCTTAAGACTGTGTCCTCTCATGCTGTCGCTAAGGAAAGGATTGGTAAAAAATGCCCAAGCAGCAGAGGAGGTGACGGTGACAGTGGTGATTTACAAAGGTTTTGTGCAGCTATTTTTGACGGAGGTCAGCGCATGTAGTGGGACCGGTGCGTGTGCTCCTGTGGGTTGCGAGTGGCCAAACCTATTAAACCTTTCTGAAGTTTCCCTGTTGCTGATGCTCTTAACTTTCTTGTATACCAGAGTATCCAGAGCTTAGCCAAAGACCACAGCTCTCTTTTGTCAGGTGCTGTTCTAAGAGCCAGTCTTGTTCCAGGGATAAGAACAGATCCCAAATGGACAGCAGGCAGAAAGCAAAGCGGCCGTGACTGGAGGTTAACTCACGTGGTAGCAATGGATTCTCAGTGCATTCTCCATCCCGACTTTGGAGGAGTTTGGGCAATTATGAGAGTTTATGGGCAGCAAGAAGAAATTTGTTTGACAGTGTAACTAGCAGAGAGGGGTCGGTGTCTGCCGTGGGCTGATCAGAGGTGGAAATCTAAATGTGATTTGGAAGAGACAAAGAGAGGCTGTGAAGGACCTTGAATGTGAAGAGAAGCAGCTTCCTGGAGGAGTGAAAGTAATCTGTGAGGCGGTAAAATAATCAGTCCAGAACCTAACATAGCCCCTTTGCAGTGCATTAAGGATGGGTGTAGTGATGATGCTTGTTTGTCGAGGCAGGAGAAAAGAATGCTGGACTTGGTTTCCTCTCCCCACTTCTAAAGTGGAGGATACTTTTTCTATCCAAATAGTTTCCTTTAAGTACACTTCTGGAAGGAAACCTTCAGCATGCAGGTTTGAAAATTACCAAATGAAATATCATAGTATCTCAGTGCTGGAATTGTTCTTCTGTAATAAAAGCAAGATGGGATAGCATATATGGTTGATTTGTAAGTTCTTATGGACTTCTGTTTGCTAGGAAAAAATAATTTTCCTGAGTACCTTTTGGAAAGGGAAATAGGTGATGAGAACCAGGAGCATTCTCTGAGCTGTACATTTGGGAGAAACAGAAGCTTTACAAATGTGTACTTGCTGCTGTTACTACCTCACAGATTTGGTAGCCAAGTATTGCATGAGCTGGCAAAAGAACTGCCTTTTTCATCCTTTCCCATGGTTTGGCTGTACATCCTTCATTTTCTTTTATTAGAGTTTACAGTGTACAGTGGAGTACTTCTTTGCTTATGGGATTTGGAGTTATTAAGGGATCTCCCATTCATTTATTAGTATTCATTAACTCTTGGGATTGAAGAAACGTTTCATCTACTCTAGGTAATAAGTACTGTTTGAACCAAACACGTTGGCAGTGAGGGACCAGAACCTGCTCAGGCTTGGTGGGGCTGCCTTTTTATGTGAGTTAGTTACCATGTGCAGTCCATTCCTGGAAATGAGTTGGAGGCAAATGGGCTTTGGGGTCTTGGGTGGTCTCAACCCCCCCCATACGCTGTCACAACCCAATTATTAAAGTTCTCTGCCCGAATTAAGGTGCAAATGAGACCACATGCCAGTGACAATTGTATGGGTTTTATTTGCTAGTAGATGTGAGAGGGTGAGAGAGAAAAAGGAGAGTAAGAGGAAGAGAAAAAAATAGGTGCAAGAGGTGGGAGGGGGACGACAGAAGGAGAGTGACAGAGAGAGAATAAATGAAATTTAACCCTCCATGTATCCCAGTGATGCTCTGTTGGTGCTCTCCAGCTGGTGTTCTCGGTGGTGAAGGTCCCCCTGGAAAGCACAGAATCCCATGGGTTAATACACGCTCAGGCCAGGCAGGAAAACCCAGGCACCTCCCTGGGCTGGGGGAGAGTTTTCCATTGTCTCTTAGAACAGACTCTTTTACTCTTTTTGTTGCATCGCTGCAGTGCTGTGGTGCAAGGCCTCAGGGAAGCACTTTGGGGGGTCTTTGATGGATTATGGAACCCCTCAGCTGCCTCTCAGTGGATGTGGCCTGTGGGGTTTCACAGCTGGGCTGGTTTGTGTAAGGGAGGATGGGTGTTCACTGCCTCTGACCAGAAGTTATGCCCCAAACCTCCTCCTCCACTCATTTTGGGGTCAATAAGCCTGGCTTTTGTGGGCTATGATCTCCCACACCCCAAATTTAGATAGGGATGATTCTCTGCTGTGTTTGGCTCTATTGTGGGTGCATTCCTCTCCTTCAGCTTCATTTGTTTCTCCCTAGACCTGAGATGATTGAACAATAGTGTGGCCTTTATCTTATCTGGGTGGCTTAACTCACAGTGCAAAGTTCTTCAGGGAGGCTTCTGTGGTTGTAGCTTCTTTATACAATTTTTGCTGTAATGGGCAAAACTCCTCCATAACAATGTTTATGGCAGGAACCGTTTCAGTCCCTGTCATACGCTCAATGTCTTTTTCTCAACCTCATCCCTGAACTTGTGGAAGTGTTTTGTAGTGTGTTGTGCTTATCTCCAGGAATTAGAACAAGGGTGGTTATCCTGGAGAAGTGCTGCCCTACCTCTGCATGGCCCCCTTGTCCAGACACATCTTGTCCTTTTTCACGGTGTGAAAGAATCCATACCAAGAATCCTGGGTGAGCCCTGGCATACGCATTAGCCCCTTGTCTTCTACCCCACCCTGTGGCACAAACATCAGTATGGACTTAGTGAACCATTCTTTGAAAAGGGAAAAGATGAGAAAGCTCACAGAATGCATTTGTCCCTTTTCCCCTCTGTCTCAACTCTTTGGGGGTAATCTCTATAATTTTTCACAGCTCGATTGTAAAATGCAATTATCAAAATGAAAGGCAGAAGGGTTAATATTAAAAGAACAATCACAGGATGCAGCACCTTCTTAAAAACTCCTGTTGCCGTTGGCAACCACCCAAAAACCCTGTCCCACCAATGTTGTTCCCCATCCTTTTTCACCCATTCCATCACCTGGATTTCTTTTACATCACGAGGAGCAGTGATCAGTCTTTTGTCCATTTTCTTGTGCTTGCTTCAGTAGCAGCTTTTTCAAGCTGAGATTTATTCCAGCAGGGGTAGGGTGTAGGTCTTAAATCAGTGTTAAATCATAACAATTCATAAGATGCAACAGAAGCTCAATAACTAAAATCAGATCCCACCGTTTCAACACAGTTACGGACACAAATGTGAGTGATGACTTGTATCTACAACAAGGTTGTCTACAAGAATAAAATCCCAAGGGGTTCATGTGCAGACACATCCATTCCATTGGGCCCTTGCTCTCTGCTCCAGGGAATAGAGTACAGCTCTGTTGGGATTTCATCCTGACAGTGATTGGGCATGTAGTATGTACCAAAGCACTGCATATTGCTGAAACAAAAATTTTGGCTTTACTCTTGGTGGAGTCGTAAGTGAAATTAATTACTTACCACCAAGAGTAGAATTCCCTTTCAAATTTGGTTGCGTTATCCCAGGCTATCTTTTAAATTTCAGTGGGTAAATTACTTTCCTCTCCTTCCTTTAAAAATGCCACAGTAAATTCCCCCCACAGCTGAGAAACGTGTGTTGCAGGATGTACTATTGTTACCACGAGTAAAGAGCAGGATCTCCACTCTGTGGGTGCAGCCTGTGGATGTGTTAACCAAATTTGGCTCACGTTGGCAGTCATGGCTCCTGCAAGAAGGACAAGCAGTCCTTCCATGGTTAACTTGGTCTTCAGTCGGGGTATGCTGACATCATTCCTGGTGCCATTTCTGGGATGAGAAAATAATCCAAGTCCTGGTGGGGTTTGTCTGGACAGATTACCCCTTAGTGGCTCAAAATTCTTTTTCTCCACTCAGAATATCTGTCTCTTCAAATGTATTTGAATGTAGTTCAACAGTTGAATAGTAACTGTAGCTGAAATATAGCTCAAATATTTGAAATATACTATTCAAATGTAGTTGAATAGTAAAGGTCTCTTTGGTCTGTCAGGACCAGTTTGGCCTTGATGGGGTCTCAACTTCTGCTTCCTGAAGTGCTTGCTGTACTGCTGTTGCTGCTTCCCCCACCTTTTTGGGAAGGTCTCCCATGGTTCACAAATTGCTTCCACAAAGGGGGGATGCTCCCTGAATTTGGGTTACCATTAGAAATGGTATTTATTTGATGGCAAGAACCTACTGGAATCCGAATGTATGGGGCCATCACTATGCGTGCAATAGGATTCCACCTCCTGGATTTCTGTCTCGTCTGGCTTGTGGCCATAACGCTCTTGGCAAATCAGCTACCTGAATCAAATAAAATGGGGGAGAGGGAGGGCCCTGTGATTTTTGGTTTGGTTTTTTTTTGTGTGTGTGTGTGACTTTTCCACTCTACCCTGGGGTCTGGTAGACTCAGGGAGGCTTGGAGATAAAGAATCATCTTTCCCCTGTTCAGTGTTGTCAGGATCAGCCCATATGTTTCTATACTGTGCAGGCCTGGTATATTTTTTTCTGAAACTCTGATGTCTCAGTTGCTGTATACAGCACTGCTTGGGTAGCAGTTTGTTGTCTGTGGCTTCAGCTTTACTTTGGTGTCCTAACGTTTCTTCCTCATCATCAGATGGCAATGCAAATGTTACAGCTCGCTTTGTCAAAAAAATAGACCTGTGTGCTGTCTTCCAGCCTCTTTGTTGGCTATAAAACCTCAGTGTTATGAGATGGTGTTTCTGCAAATGGTCCAAATTCTAAGTCCTGCAATTCCTCCTGTAATATTTCCTCATCCACATCCCAAAGCTTCACCTGAAGCTTTCTAGTATGCTCAACCTCAGTAAAAAACAGCATTTTCTCCCAAAGCCTGCTTTCTCTCTTCTCATTTAACTGGTCCTGCAGTCTTTTCACCAAATCCGGCAGCCATCCAATCATTTTTCCCCCCTGCTCATTTGTTGGTACGCCTTTCTTTTTGGGCAGCAGTAAAAGCCGCTCCCAAAACTGCACATAAAATTGTTTTACCTTTCCTCTTTTGTACCTTTCGTTCTCGTAACACCACATTTATGCATTTAACCACCACCTCAGGATTATGCCAATTTTCATTTGCGTAGTCTGTGCCCAAGGGAATTGGGAAGGCATTATATTCTCTCAACTTTTCCGAAATCAGGGAGCAATCAAGCACTGACATTTCTAGGTCAGTCTTGTCTTGCAGCTGCTTGGATCCCTCCTGGCTGTTAAGAACCAATAGATCACTCCCCAGCCCATGTCCTGCCCAGAACTCAGGGGAAGAGTGATGGTATCCCAAACCATCAGTTTTGGACTCTTTCAACCACAGCATCCTGCCCATGACACCAAAAATGTGGTGTCACACCCTTAAGGGGAAGCGAGCACACAAAATTCATGAATGCTCACGGTCGATAGGAAGAACAAAAGCCAGGGGATCCACAAAACCTCCAAGCTTTATTAGTAAATTACACTCTTGGCATGGAAATCGATGCGTTAATCCCTGTCCTATGTAAACATACTGCAGATATAAACACACAGCAGTGGGTTTTGGATGAAGGGGTGAGATGAAAAGGAGAGAAAGGAAGGAAGAAAGAGGGCAAAAGAGATCACCAGTCCTGGTTCCAAAGCCAAGCACCCAAATTTCATTTAAGTTCTAAGATCAGTGAGTGCTGTCTGCCTCTAGGAATCTGGTTGATGGCTTGTTGTCAAGACGTAAATCATAGCCAGGTTACTTCTGCCTGCTGTAGCAATTAAAGATTGCGGTTAATTAAACTGACTGGCCATTAGGAGAGTACCTGAAATTTATACACTCTCAGCTGTTTTGGATGATGTATGCATATGCACGCACAAGAGAGCTCTGCCTCTGATGCAACGCTAAATCTCTGTCCCAAAAAGGAAGGTTTTTGTCCTCTGTGGGTTAAAAAAAAAAAATAGCTATGTGTTGCAGTTCTGCCTGTGCTTTCCTTATTGAGAACCTCTGGATGACTGTATGTACTATTAATCTTAGAGCTGGTTTCTCGTACCGTTTGAGTCGTTGTATTTGCTTGGGGGATGTGGGGCAGGCAGAAAAGAAGCTGGTGTAGTGTGTGTCCTGTTTCAGAGTGGTTCAGGATTTCAGTTCAATTTGTCTTGCTTAACAAGACAAATTGTAGATTAACATCTCAAAGAATTACTGCCACTCATCCAAAGGTCCTAGTCTATCACAACTGGGAGGACCCAATGTCCAGGCTCAACCTGATCAGTCAGCCTGTTGTTGTCTCTTGTTGATTCTCCCTGGTGCTCAGGTAGTATAATCCTCTAAGAATTCAATATGAAAGGGTATTGGGCATGTGAAGATGGTGATGATCTCTGAAACAATGAGTTAGAGATGATCTAAGATCCTTTGTTCTGGGGTGATGTTATGGTACTGTGCACCCCTATCGTCTGCTTTATGCCCAGAAATGGGTCCTGTGACTTTAAGCCAGGCCCAGGGGAGCGGGGGGAAGCTGGGGAAATGCTTTTGGTGGTCTGTGTTCACACACAGATACTCCTCCGTTCTCTCTCTTGGCTCTTTCTCAGCAGAGAGAGGGAGAGATAAATTATTTGCTTTTCTGTTAGCTAAGGCAAGAATTTTTTCCCAGGACTGTGGCTGCTTCTTCTGGAGCTATTCAGCTTTGCTCTGGTCCAAACACCAGAACCATCACCATGCTGCAGGGAGGCCCTGGGATACAACATCCCAGCTTCAGACCTCAGGAAAAGCCGAGCAGGACTGTAAAATCTACCAGCTTTCTCTGCAGTGAGAAGGTTCAAATATTAAGTGCTTGTTGTTTTTTTGGGTTTTTTTCTCCCTGTACTCTTTGTGAATTCTACTTCTTAAATAATCAGGTTTTTTTCGCTTTCTTCTGAGAAATTCTTTTTGTATTCATGGGGGAGTACTGAAACGTGCCGTCTTTAGAGGAGATGTTCATTTCAGGACGTTTCCTCCTAACTTGTCTCAAACTGAGACATCCTTCTAGAAAATGACACGTGGGGAGTGCCTCATACCTGCTGGTACATGAAGTGTAGATACCGTGTGTTCCTTAGGAAGCAGCATCTCTGTGTTGGGTGGGAGCATGCACATCCTTCAGTTTGTATGACAGGGACACCAAAATGAGGAGCGGCAGCAGGTTTTAGTCAAAGCTCCGTAAAAGTGACAAAGGCTTCCACAAATATTCACTAATTCATCTGCTCTGCTTTTGGGAAGCTGAGGCCTCCATGGCTGAGATCCTTTGAAGGAGAGCTGGCTGGACCGGTTGCTAAAGGCAGGGTTAACAGAATAAACTTGAGGTGGGGCATTTGGAAAGTCATCTCTCCTTTGTCCCAACGCTATGGAGCCACCCTTGGTCTTTAGCTGCTGTGCCCTTGCTGCGTCACTTGAAGAAGCAGCAGCATTCAGTGATTTCATCCAGGATGATTCCAGCAGACCATTCTTCCCCAGCTGTCATTCCACTTGTCTGAAGAAATTCCCTCTGTGGTACCTCTTTTCCATCTAGCATGCTCCATGCCTGGGTCACCGTTCCACTTTTAAAAGTGCAGAAGAAAAATGCCTACTTTGTAAACACAGATTTTGAGTTTGGCAGAACCAGACTGGTAAACCAAGTAACTAAAGGCTGTTATATTTTGTAGCAGGAAAAAGCCATAAATAATATAGAATTACAGGACGACACGAGGTCAGTCAAGGCAGTATGAACTGAGGCAGAAGGGATAGTCCTGTCTGTACCGTGGTGATGTTCAGAGCAGAATGCCTGAGTCAGGAGTTGTGTGGACTGTAGTGGTGGGAGTTTTTGTTCTGGAGACCCTGTTTCAAGCCCTTCTTTGCTCTCTGGCTTAGCATTTTTGCTCCTGGTGATAAATAGAAGGTTTTTTAATCACCACTGTGTTGTGACTCAGTGCAGGGAGAAGACTTATTTCTCGTACATGTTTCTTTTGGCTTGGAGACAAAAGAGAAAAGAGCAGGCTTTTTTGGCACAGGTTAGCAGATCGAGAGCCAGTAACCGATCAGCTTATTAATACAGAGGATTTCCAATACACAGTCAGCCAAAAAAGCCCATTTAAAAACAATTAAAAAGAAACAAAAGAAAGGGCGAATCACTTTTCTGTTGGCCTTCACCACAGTCCAATCTCTGGTTACTTTTTAGAAGCTGCTTTAGCTTATTTGTTTAAACATACTTTATTTTTTTTTTTTCCAACGGGTTGAGGTCATGATGGCAGGGAAAAATAAACTCTGTGTGAGCTTTACATGCAGGTGGTTTTTTTTTAACTTGAAGTGACAATCTAGGTGTCACAAGAAATCCTAGTCTTCCATCACTTTTCTGGTGGCTAATTAAGAAGAAAAGAAGAAGAAAGAGCAAGCAGTTTGTTTTGGTTTGGTTTGACTTGACTTGATCTCTGATTTTCCTTCGTTAGCATGGAGCAAAATGCTTCTCAGATATGTTAAGGATATTTTATAGCCTCTGATTGCGGCTCATCAGTAACAACCTTTTCCTAGCACACTCCTAAGTAGGACGTAGCATTTGTACCACGCTTGCTGGCTGTTTGTATCCCACTCCATTTGAGCCATGGGTGGACAGTCTGAGTTGCCCACAGAATTTTTTAAAAATTCTTTCTTTCATGGAAAAACCCATGGAAATGCATCTTGTCAGTAAATAAAACTGATGATTCTGTACCCCTGATTCTTTTTGGCTGCAGATATCAAAAGAAATACTATTTTCAGTGACAGAGGCCATGCTGAATTAGATCTAGCTGAAGAGATTCTTCCCTCTCGGAGGTCTCTGCTGCACCTCGTGTGGTGATGAAATGTCACAGAGCAGGCTGACAAATGCAGGCACCGCAGACTTTTCTGTCAGCGAGGAAGAGTGATCCCTGAGCGCCAAATACCATTAAGTAGATGGATTGTTTAAAGAGCTGATACACCTCTAAAACCGGTGGTAAATTTTTGTTGTGGTACTTGGCAAATGGGCAGGCTTCAACCTTCAGTGAAGGGAATCCATTAAGTATCAATGAACTTTTACCTGTTATTGTCTTAGCTGCACTGTTTGGGAAGCAAAGCGGTAAATGTGAGCAGCCGTAGGTGCTGTGCTTTCATGTTACCCCTCCACAGAGTAGCCGTCGTCCTCTGGAATTCCAGTCCCCCCACAGTCATCCCAGGCCTCTCAAATCCACTGACAGCTCTGTGCAGTCAGGTAATGGCACACCACCAATATGTATCGTGACCATTCCCTAGTTGAGAATCTTTGTTTTATCAGTGTTCCTCCTTGACGAGTCCAGTATCTTCAACTCGCTCAAGTACACAAGTTTAAACATCTGGCATCCTGGGCCCCAAGGTGCAGCACACACCTGTAGGTGCTACAGGAGTACAAATATCGGTGTCCTGCACTCACACCCTGGTGGGACCTCACGTGGAGTAATGTGTCCAGGTTTTTGGGTCCTTAGTACCAGAGAAATGGAGTTCCTGAAGGGGTGTGAAGGTGGTTATGGGGCTGGAGCCTTCCTCTTCCAGAGGAAAGGCTGAGGGAACTGGGCCACTTTAACCTGGAGAGCACTGAGAGGGAATCTTATCAATGTCTATAAATATCCGAAGGGAGTGTGTCAAGGGAATACACCAGGCTCTTCTTGGTGGTGCTGGGCGATAGGATGAGGTGCAACAGGCTGAAACTGGAACAGAAGGTTCCACCTGAACATGAGGAAGAAGTTCTTCACTGTGCATGTGGCCAAGCACTGGAACAGGCTGCCAGAGAGGTTACGGAGTCTCCTTCCCAAAGGGTATTCAAAATTCATTTGGACGCAATCCTGAGTTAAGGAATGCTAGGGGACCCTGCTCGAGCAGGGAGGTTGGACCAGACCTCCAGTGGTCCTCTCCAACCTTACCATTCTGTGTGAAGCACTGAAGAATAGTCATACTGTAGTACACCAGCTCTGCCTGCTGCACGGCGCTGAAGTGCGAACGGATTCAGAGTGGAAAATGCAGCCCGGGATGATGGACTATCAGGAGAGGCATCAGAAACGAAACGTGTACCACTGGTATTCCAGCGTGTGTCTTTCATACCTGACCTCCTCCT
>JAIXNV010000942.1:1093-15892 GCA_020917445.1 Riparia riparia
CTTATTTCTTTTGAAAGGTTAATTTCAAGTCTTTCGGGTGTGGTGTTACTGTCCACTCGGTTTCATCCGGTGAGGGTGCTGAACTTGGGTTCTCCCCAGGAGGGGGTACTGGCCCTTTAACTCTGGTGATGTGGGTCCATCCTTTTTCCTTAGTGCACACTGTTGTGTGAGTTGTTAACAGTACTTGGTAGGGACCTTCAAACCTCGGGGTCAGCGGGGTATTAGTCCACGTTTTGATCAATACCCAATATCCAGGATTGATATTATGCACATTTGCATCCAAAGGGGAAGTTTGAGGAAGATAGCCTTTCTTTCTGAGATTTTCTAGGGTTTGTCCAATGATTTTTAGATATTTTCTAGTGAATTCCTCTCTTTCCAGGTAGTCTTTAGAACTATAAGGAGATAACAAAAAGGGAAGCCCAAAGAACATTTCATATGGGGACACTCCTAGATCTGCTCGTGGCTGTGTTCTGATCCGTAATAATGCTAGGGGTAAGCATTTAAGCCAATTTAGTTGAGTTTCTGCTATTAGTTTAGTCAGTACATTTTTAATGGTTTTATTCATCCTCTCTACTCTGCCTGAGCTTTGGGGATGCCATGGGGTGTGTAACCTCCATTTTATCCCTAAGGATTGTGTTACCTGTTGTAGAATTTGTGCTGTGAAATGTGGCCCTCTATCTGAATCAATATTATTTATTAGCCCATACCGAGGGAGGAGATCTTCCAATATTATTTTTGTTACTACTTCTGCTGTTTCCTTTTTTGTAGGGAATGCCTCTACCCAATGGGTAAGGTGATCTATGATCACTAACAAGTGTTTGTAACCTTGAACAGGGGGCATCTCAGTCAAATCAATTTGCACGTTCTGGAAGGGCCTTAAGGCTAACTCCCTCCCTCCAGGCTCAGTTTTTCTCATAACTTTTTGATTTATTTTCTGACATATACATCCTTGAGTAACTGCTTTTGCTAATTCGTGTACTCCAATACATAGGTTTTCCCTTAGGAAATGGTCACATAACCCCTGGGTTCCCCAGTGGGTTAAATTTTGTATTTCTCTAAGTATTTTTTGGGATAGGGCTTTATTTAAGAATTTCCTTCCGTCAGCTGTTAACCACACTCTGTGTTCCCCCTGGTGTAATCCTAATTCTTTTATTGTTTTCTGCTCTTTTTCACTAAACACCTGCTCTATCCCCTCTTCTTCTTGGTATTTTCTCCAATTTGAGGATTTTTACTGGTTCTCCTGGTTCTAAAGCTGCCTCTCTGGCTGTTTTATCAGCTAACTGGTTTCCCCTTATCTCGGGCATCTCTCCCTTTTGATGCCCTTTTATGTGTACTACTGCAATTTCTACTGGTTTTTGTAAAGATTTTAACACTGACTTCATTAATTCTGTGTGGATTAAGTCTTTCCCTTTTGAATTTAAGTATCCCCGTCCTTCCCAAATTTTCCCAAATGTGTGCACGATACCAAAGGCCTATCTAGAGTCCGTGTAAATGGTCCCTCGGTCATCTTGAAGTAAGTCTAGCCCTCTCTTTAGTGCATATATTTCACAGCACTGCGCTGACCAGTTACTTGGTAACTTTCCCTTTTCTAAGACTTTCATTTTCTCTCCCTCAACCACAGAATATCCGGATATCCTTTTCCCTTCCACCACTCGGGATGACCCATCTGTGAACAATACTGTCCCATATGGAAGGGGTGTATCCTCTAAATCTTCTCTCACTTTTGTCTGCATATCAATGAGTTCTAGGCAATGGTGTTCTATCTCTTCAGTGGGCTCGCCAGGGAGAAATTGGGCTGGATTTAAGCTCTTTGATGTTGTTAGTTCTAGGTTATCTGAATTTATCAGTATAATTTCATATTTTAGGATTCTAGAATCTGTGAGCCACTTTTGAGCTCTTTGACTTAAAATTGTTTTCAAATCATGTGGAGTATGTATCTTTATCTTTCCCTGTAATGTTAACTTTTGAGCTTCTTCTATTAAAATATCTGCAGCTGCAACTGCTTGGAGACAAGCCGGCCATCCCCTAGCAACCGGATCTAACAGTTTTGATAAAAATGCTACAGGTTTTCAGTATCCTCCCCATTCTTGGGTTAAAACTCCATATGCTACCCCTTCCTCGGTGTTTACAAACAAATCAAACTCCTTTTTAAGAACTGGTAAGCTTAAAACTGGTGCTGAGGATAATTTCTCTTTTAGATCCTGTAGCTGCCTCTTGTCACTTTCTGTCCAATTCATTGGTTCCTGGTCTATTAATTTATCATAAAGAAATTTGACCCCTTGAGTGTACTTATCTATCCAGTGCTTGCAGTATCCCAACAGGCCTAGAAGTTTCCTTATGTCTCTCTTAGTTTTTGGAGGTGATATAGACACTATTCCTGAAATTCTTGCAGGGCTTAACTTTTTACTCCCCTTTCCAATTATGTGTCCTAAATAAGTGACTTCAGTTTCTACAAACTGTAGTTTACTCTGAGATACTTTTAACCCCTTTTCTCCAAGAAAGTTTAGAAGTTGTATACTTACTTCTTTAACTTCTTTCTCTGTCTCCCATGATATTAATAAATCATCCACGTATTGCAAAATTTGAACTCCTTCTTTGGGATTAAACTGTTCTAATAATGTCTCTAGGGCCTGTCCGAAGATATTTTGCGATTCCGTATATCCCTGCGGTAACCAGGTCCACGTTAGCTGTTGTTTTCTTCCCCTGTCTGGATGTTCCCATTCAAAGGAGAACCAATCCCTACACTCTTCTGCTAGGGGACATGCCCAAAAAGCATCCTTTAAGTCTATCACTGTGAACCAGGTATGCTCTCTTGGAATTTTACTCAGCAAGGTATAGGGGTTAGGTACTACTGGGTGTCGAGCAATAGTTCTTTTATTGATTTCTCTCAAATCCTGGACTAATCTAAACTTTCCCTCATCTTTTTTTATGGCCAGTATAGGGGTGTTATGAGGGGACATGCAGGGTTCTAGAATATTTTCTTTTAAAAGATGCTCAATTACTGAAGCTAGCCCTTTCTTTCCTTCTGGTGACATTGGGTATTGCTTGACTCTGATGGTGGGGGTATCTTTTTGCATTTCTATCTTAATGGGAGGGATATCTAAACACCCATCTTTTCCCTCTGTAGCCCAAACTTCTGGATTTATCTCTTGTATATCCCCTTGGGTCAGTTTCATGATATGCACAACCATTTTTCCATCTTTTGGGATAACTCCTACACCGAGCTGCACTTGTAAGTCTCTGCCTAGTAAATTGGTTTCTGTATGTGGTAAATAAAGAAAATCAGCTACACAGTGCTTTGAGTTCCCTTTTATCTCTACTCCTTCAATTATTAATGCTCGAAAGGGCCTCCCTTCAGCCCCTAACACTTCACAAGTTTTTGTCCCGATTGTTACCCCTGTTGGTAATTTCCTTAAACTTGACCTATCAGCTCCTGTGTCCACTAAGAATTCATATTCTTCACTTTGGGGCTCCACATCAAAGTTTACTAGAGGCTCATCTTGTTGTTCTATTGGGTCCCCTATTTTATAGAGCCTCTGACACCCCTAATCCTCCCCTTTCAGCACCCTCTCCAGGGCATCTTGCTCCCTTGCAATAGCTTCATCAAGGGATAATTTCTTACAGTCCCTTTTTAAATGCCCTATTTCACCACAGTAATAACAAGTTCTATTCTCTCCTGGGTTACTTCTTTTTAAATTTACCCACGGTGGTACTATGGGTGACTTTGGTTCTTTAAATGAGGGTCTTGGTCCTCCCTCACTAGATTTCAAGGAGGAGTTTCTCTGGTTTTCTGCTACTCCAGTACCTTCTCTTGCTACAGCTACCATAATGCGAGCCTTGGCTTTAGCTTTTTCTTCTTCTCTCCTCAGGTAAACTCTTAAGGCTTCTTTTAATAATTCATTAATACTTTTCTTCTGCCAATCTTCAATTTTTTCTAATTTTCTCCGTATATCTGGCCATGGCTTTGTTACAAACTGCACTTTTAGAATTACTTGTCCCTCAGGACTATCAGGGTCTGTGCTTGAATATAAGTGAAAATTTCTTTTTAATTGATTTATCCAAGTGGCAGGAGTCTCATCTTTTTCTTGGGACCCATCAAAAGCTAATTTAGTATTATTCCCTCTGGGGACAGATTCTCTTATACCTCTTACACCTCTTACTATTAAGCACCTATAGTCTCTCATATTTTGTCTTTCTTCTTCTCGATTTGGGTCCCACCCTGGGTCAGTTATCGGTAATTTATGATCTCCAGGTGGCCCCAACCTATTTTCCCTTTCCCAGATTCTGATACTTGCTGTTCTAATCATTTGTATTTCCTCAGGGGAGAACAAGATGTTTAATATAGAATTTAACTCTCCCCATGTATAAACATTGGGTCCAAGGAATTGGTCTACTTGTGTGACAATACCTATGGGATCTTCAACTAAATTTCCTAACTCTTTCTTAAATCCTCTTACCTCAGAGGCTGTTAATGGGGCATTTACAAACCCCACTCCTCCAATCACTCCTCCCATGGGCACTTCCCTGAGGGGAAAAACTCTTTCTGGCTTTAAGGCTTTTGACCTGGTGTTACAATAGGGTCCTTCCCTTACATTATTAACTGATAACACTGTCTGGGTTAGGAATTCCTGGGGATTTCCAGGAGAACGGGATGACTCACAGGAGTCTGTAGGGGTTTTGGTTAACTCCCAATTAGGGGGTGGCGGGGGAATTACTGTAGGTGAGGGGGAGGTAGTAAAATCTGTAGGGGGAGAAACAGAGGATGGTACTGTGGGAGGAAGGGGAACAAGGAACAGGTTCTGTTTTGGGAAACTGAAGGGGTTATAACTGGGGCTGAAGAACTTTGACTATTGGAAGGAGGTGGCAAAGGGGCTGTTGGGAGAGAAGGGGGAGAAGGTACTAAGGACTGGGGAGGAGAGGTGTTAAGGAGGGGTGATGATGGAACCACTGGGGGAAGAGGAGGAGAGGGTTCTAAAGGAGTTTGAGTTTGACTCGGGGAAGTTAGTAGGGGAAGTGGGACAGGATTTTGAGGGACTTGGGGCACCTCTGGGTAAATTGGAGGGGGTAAATGGTCTAGAGGGTCCCATCTTTTATTAGTTTCTTTTCTTTCCTCTCTCTGTTCTTTTCTTTCACACTTTTTCTTTTAATTTGCAGACTTTTATATTCTCTTTACTTGTGGCTCTCTTTTGCCAACAAGCAGCATAGGCTAACTGGTTTACATCTGGATCTTCCTGGGTTCTTAGGTACTGATTTAACTGATAGCACATCCACTCATCATGTGTTCCAAACCACGGCCACTCTCCTGGTAATTTTAATTTTGGCCAGACTTCTGTGCAATAAAACACCATTTTAACCTGATCTAGTCCTTTTGTGGCCTCTAAGGAATCCCATTTAGCTAAAAGTTGTTCTAAGGGACTACCAGGTGGAATACTCTTCACTTTGTTATTTTCCTTTTGGGATTTCTTCTTCTTACTAGTACATTGTTCCATTTTCTTTAAACTGAAAAAAAAATAATTCGAAGGTGCCCTCTACTGATGGGCAACACAGGTTGTTTTAAGCAAAAACTAAAATAAAATTCTTCAGCTTTTCTCCCTTTACTTCAAATCTCCTGACTTAATTCTTGAACACTTCAACATAAAACTTCTAAACTTTATGCTTTTCTGCTCTTTCCTACACTTTTGCTTTCATTAAGGAAAAAACTCTCTCCTTCTACTCATTTTCTCTAACCTTCTTCACTTTCTTGGATGCTCACATTTTACTCACACCAGGGGCTCAGACTCTCTTCTGACCCCTTTGAGGTGAGTCCTAATGACCTCACCTCCTATGTACCCCCGCGCCTTGCCTCACCCCTGAGACTCTGGACACGCTTTGCGGCGCACGACAGGGTCCCTAGCACTGGCATCCCCTTCCAGGCCTCAGGGCCTTCCCACGCCTGAGCCCCCACCGGGCCGGACACCTTCAGTCCGAACCCCGGACTAGACTGCCCTGTCACTAGTACCGTTCCCCTCTTCACTTTTTGAAATGGAGCTAAGAGGTCAAGACTCCGCACGGGTCACCTGCGGGGGTATCCCTTCCTTGTTTCCAAGGATCAACCTGAGCTGGGCCCGACTCCTTTTCCTTCCACCAGGATTGGCTTGACTACTTCTCCCCAGCGAAGCAGCCTCGACAAGAGGGATGAGTGCATGTGTGCAGGATTCCCGCCTCGCCTCCAAGCTGTCTCCCCAACCTGGTGTCCTCAGGCTATGGGTTTACGGCCTCCTCCCTGAGACCGCGGCAGCACACCCTCTCCGGTACGTCTGGCTCAGTCCTGGGAAGCAGAGACTCTCGTGAGCTCTCGGCACCCACAGTGTCTGGGGACACCCCGTCAACCCTGGTACGGTTTTCCCGCCCCTCCAGGGACTCTAAACCCTCCTAGGCTACTCTAGCCTTTAACGGGGTGGACCTGCCCCCAGTGCATGCCACTCACACTCTGTTTTCCCCTGCATGCCCAGGGAGGGGTCTTTCGGCCCCTAAGGAGACGCCTCACTCACCAGTTTCTGTCGCTTCCCCCTTTTCTTGGCCGGCCCCCTCACGGGGGTCCAAAACCGCAGTACACAGGGGTCCACACTCAGTTCCAGGGGTCCGAGCTGCCAGCCCCCGACTCTCTCATACTCTCAGTCGCACGCCTCCTTTACCCGCCGCCGGAATGCTCACCCTTCGGCGCTCCTCCTCGTTGCCGGTCCCAGGCTGCTCCTGCTTTGCCAGCTGTCCTGGAGGTCCGAAGGGCGAGCGGCCGTCCCGTCTTCAGTCCCTCTTCAGGCATGGCCAGATCCCGCGGACAAGCCCCCCAAAAATTGTTCTGGAAAAGAAGAGAGTCAGAGACTTGCTGTTTTGTATGTTTCTTTATTATCAAGTTTGGCTCTGGGGGAGAGCTTGCTTGCTCCCTTGGCAACGTGGAGGGGGAGGTACACACAGCTTCGCTCCACAGCAAAGCTGGGGACTCCCACCCCCCCTCACGGGCTTTTCCCCTTGCCGGGGAGTCCGTTTCGCTTCGCTGATCAGGGGTCATCCAGCGATGGGGGACTCCTTCTCAGGTCACGGCGAGTAAATAAAGCTGCTTCGGCGGACCCCCGTACTTCTTGCACTAGTCTAAAGTGCGACTACAGTCCTGGATTTTACTTTGGTTCCCTGCTTTTCAGAGTCTCTCATTATTGAGTCATTCCCAGAATTCCAGTGTTCTTTTTATTTGCATATTCAGATGCTATCCGGCGAATGGGAGCAGAGATACAGGTAACAAGGTGAATTCTTAATTAACAAATAAGTAAATAAGGTGATTAATCAATATTAAAAGCGGAATAAGGAAAATTCTTTATACAGAACTAGCGTTGACAATCATAATGGAATTACTTAACAATTAAGTAACTAAAGCATAGATCATTTGAATAGAACTTGTTTATAACACTGAGGGAGCTGGAGCTGCCTGAATGCAACAACTGGAATATGAGCCTCTCTCGAGGGGGAAATCTCATCCTCCTGTGCCAGCCCCTGGCAATGCTGCCATTCTCTGCTGCTGCTGGCGCACTCAGGGCTCTGGCTGAGCAGGAAAGGTGACACTGAGCCAGGAGCTTTCCTTGGCTGCAGCAAAGTCTTGGCACACAAACACCTTCCTGGTGCTGTGTCCTGGGCCAGGAGCGATTGTGCCATAGGAGTTGACCCTAAATTTCTTCTTTCAGGCAGCTTTAGGGCACAGAACATGGAGAAGGCAGAGCTGCCTCACTGCTTTCTGCAGGCCTCCAGAAGAATCCTGCGTGGGAAGCAGTCTGGGAACAGGGTTTGTGTGTGAGGGGAGGGGAATTCAGAGCCCTTTTCTCCCCTGTAGGCTGAGGGTCTGCATTTCCAATGGTCCTGCAGTTGCCAAAGGGGCCTTTTTCACTCAACTGAGAACAGTTCTGCTGAAAGCCTGTCCTAAACCTGCTTTTACTGCAAATGTGCCTAATGAATCCTCATTTTTTGCAGCCCCAGGTCTTGAGTGCATGCAGGTGTGAGAACTGAAGGATGGAACAGCTCTGTTGGGGGGAAATTCTGCTTTTCTTGTTTGTTTTTCTTTTAGGGTTTGTTTGTATTTTTTGTTTGGTTTGGTTTATTTTCCTCTTCTTTTGTTTTGATTGGTTCTGTTGGTTTTCTGGAGAGGTTTTTTTTGGTTTTTTTTTAGGCTTTGTGGGTTTTTGTGGGGATATTACTTACCTTGGCAGCTCTGGGCAGAGCCCTGTAATCCTGACACCTGCCTGTGGCACTGTGGAGGTGGCCAGGGGGACCTTCCCCGAGCTGTGTGCACAGCAATGCACATCAGCCCAGGCCGGGGGTGCTCAGTGCCCGCTCAGTTTTGCTGTCTGGCTGTGGCTCTGGACGCTTCCCTTGGAGCGTCTCCAGGCAGGGAACGTTGGAGCTGTCACCACCGTGGTGTCACAGAGAGGGGAACGCTGGGGCTGTCCCGCTCCTGCCCCGGCCCCAAGAGCTCTGCCAGCGCCTGGAGGAGACACAAAGGCTGAGCCCGAGGGAGAGAACTGCAGAAGGGGCTGAGCTGGGAGGGAGGCAGCGGGATCATGGAGTGCAGGCCCTGGCCCTGCACAGACAGCCCAAGAGTGGCAGCCTGGGCATCCCTGGAGCGGTGTGCAAAGGCTCCTGGAGCTGCGGCAGCCTCAGGGCCATGCCTATTCCCTGTGGAGCCTGGTCAGTGCCCCCAGACTCCTCTGGGGGAAGAAGCTTTTCCTGACCTCCAGCCCAGCCCT
This sequence comes from Riparia riparia, assembly GCA_020917445.1. Lineage (NCBI taxonomy): Eukaryota > Metazoa > Chordata > Aves > Passeriformes > Hirundinidae > Riparia > Riparia riparia. The sequence continues at coordinate 9,862 of JAIXNV010000942.1, forward strand.
ACCCTGGCCCAGGTCCAGCTGTTCCTTCAGGTCCTGTCCCTGCTCATCTGGGCAGAGATCAGAGCTTGCCCAGAGAAGCTGTGGCTGCCCCTGGATCCCTGGAAGTGTCCAAGGCCAGGTTGGATGGGGCTTGGAGCAGCCTGGGATGGTGGAAGATGTCCCAGCCCGTGGCAGAGGGTGGGACGAGATAAACTTTGAGATCTCTTCCGAGCCAAGCCATTCTGTGATTCTGTGATTTTAGGAGAGATGCTGAAGCTCCCTTTCAGCTTTATCCCACTGAATGTCTGGACACAGCAGTAGCCATGGGTGGGATCATCTCCTCCTCCCTCTCCCTGTGGCCGTAACTCACCCAACAGCAGCAACTGAATAATGTCCCTCATGGGACAGTGAGTGCCAGAAAGGAATGTTGCTCCTTGGGGAAGCACAATGTCCTTGGACTTCAGCAGAGCATTGAAATTGGCTCCCTCGAGCATCTCAGCACCAGTGAAATCTCCTCTTACTGGACTTGGCCCAGGAGATCTCCCAGAGCAGCTGCAGAGGAGTCGCTATCAGGAGGAGGGACGTTTGTCGAAGTTTGATGTAGATCAAAACAAGCTCTGGCAACATTGCACATTTTTGTTCGTCACTGGGAAATAAACACAGGTGTCCCCATGTCACAATGCCAGTCCCCCCAGGGTTCCTGTGTTTGGTTTTGTCCCCTGATCTGGAGACACAGGAGCTCTCCCAGCTGCACAGGGTGTCAGGAATCCTTTCCTGAGCTTGACACCCTTGGAGAGGGTGAACAAGGAGGTTTCTTGCTGCAGGAGCAAGTGTGGGTTTTGGAAACAGGCCAGACCTGGAGAAGGCTCCTTCTACAACTCCTCAGCACCCAGCAGTCCCACGTCTTTATTTGTGTGACTGTCTTATCAGGGCAGGGAAAGGGGAGAGAAGAGCCTCTTTTGGGCAGGGAGAGGGGGCAGAGAGACACCAAAAGCAGGAGTGCCAAAGGGATCTGGGTAGATCTGGATCTAATGGCTGCATTAGGGGTGCCATTCCTAAATCCAGTTTGGGAGAGTCACGGCTGTGCTGCTGTGTAACCTCTGAGGTATCTGATGGTGGGAGATGCTCAAGTTTGTCCTGTTTGCGTCCCCAGTTCCTGCAGCCAGTGTTACACAGTGCCAGGGGATGCTCCTGGGCACTGACCCTGGCTTGGCTCAGGGTTCAGGTTTCCTCCATCAGTTCCACTTCAGAGGTTTAATCTAGTGGAAATGTTTTAGTGGGTCAGAACACAATCCAGAGAATTGGAGGATGGTTTTATGTTGGTAATTCTTGGAACAAATTTCCCAGGCAGGATGCTGGACACCAGGGATTTGTGCCCTCCTTTCTAGGAAGAGTTTGGATTCCGTGTGTTAGTGCTGTTCCATAGCTTCCACTGTCCCTACTCCTTTCATTCCCACTTCCCCAGCTTCCCCATGTCCTTTCTGAGGGGGAAGAAAGGAACGTCGATGGTGGCACCACTTGGCTGCCTCGGACTCCAGCTGGTCCTGGAGTTCCATGGTGTCCGGCAGAGCCGCTCTCAGTGGGGCTGGGACTTGGTTCAGGCCCCCACAGTGCTGTCAGTGGCCACTCCCCACTGGGCTCACGCTCTGCCCATGTGGGGCTGTTGGAGGCTCAGCAGCCCTGGCTGAGCACTCCCAGCTCTCCAGTTCCTGACTCATCCCAGGGATGGGGTCCTGCAGTCCCGGTCGGTGCCATGTTGCCAACGGGGCCCTGTTTTGGGGTGGTTTTGGGTACCTGCTGTTCCTCGAGCCTCAGCAGCCCCACAGCAGAAGGGTCGTCTGGGAGCCCAGGCAAGGGATTCAGCTGTGGAATTCCCTCTGCTGCCACAGCAGCTCTCCCAAAAGTCCTTTGGGCTCCCTGAAATACTGTCTCCTGAGCTGATCCATACCAGGGAGTCCCGTGGCATTTGGGCCAGTCCCAGGGGGTGTTTTTGCCATTCCCAATCGTGGTCACTTCAGCTTCTGATGTGCTTAGGTCTGAGTGGCCGGCCTCAGCCAGAGCTGACTTACAAGACGAGCCCTGGGCATTATGTGGCTAACACCATCAGTTTTATTTAGCTAAAAATAGATGGCCGAGATCCTTATATTTAACACCAAACCAGCTGCTTTAGAAACTTTCACATAATCTCATGTAGTTAACTGCAAGAAATATTTCTGACATCAATAGAAGCTTGTAGGATATTTTAGAGGAAACCCTCCAAGCTGATGACTGGGATCTGGCACAGTTCTGGCCCCTCCTCGTCAGGAAAAGTGCCATGAGATCCAGGAGTTTATGTGCTAAATACACAATCAAGTCACTTTGACTTGCTGATTTGGGCCTATAAAAGCAGCACCCACTTTCAGAGCAAATTCAGATGCCTCATCTACGGGTGGATGCACCACGTAGGATTTTCCCAATTGCTTAGGAAGGTTCCCCAGGTCCTTGCTGTGAAATGGGGCTTCCCAGTGACTGCAGACTCTGGATGATGGTGGAGTATTGAGGCAATTGGTGATGGATCTTTCTCAATCCCTACCCTTTCTCTCCTATAATAATTGTTAGGTGCATTACCTTGCTTCTTTTTGCTTGTTGCTAAAGCCAAGCACATAGTTTTATTATGTATAATGTATAATTTTACTTTTGTGTTGCCTTAATACTCACAGTAGAATAAGACCATTCTTTCCATTGGTTTCTGTGTTCTTTAAATCACCCCCGTCAGTTGGCAGAACAGGTATCAGAGCAAGGCTGTGCTGTGATCTAGCTGGGCCTCATGGAATGCAGACGGCCCCTGTCAGTCGATGGAACTCCTGGAAGCAAGGCTCAGATGTGAAAAACACTTGTGCACCATGGAACTCAAGAGACCCTGATGGAACCAAGGCTGCAGTGAGTCACAGAGGGACCCCATGGAAGCCAGGAGAGCATTGTGAGGCCGTGGAACAATATGGCACCAAGGTTCCACTGGGACTGGACAGAACCTCATGGAAGTGAATTGTCCCAAACTGGGCCAAGAGACACTTCCGAGACAAAGTCCAAGAAGTGGGGATTTGCTTTATTCAGCATGCCGTGTGTGGGGGGATATCTCCTCCCAACAGCGCACACACAGGCACAGAGCAGATTACAAGATATGGTTACACTTTATGCAGATTCATAGTTTTCCTTAGGAAATGTGGGGTTATGTAAGCTATTTCTTAGAGCTCATTACTATCATCAGCATAGGTGAGGTGCAGGTGCAGCACCGTGGTGGTGGCACTGAGGAAGGCTCAGCATCTTCCTCAGTGGTCCCCTGATGAAGGCTGGACGTCTTCATCCCTCTGCCCTTTTCACCTTTCTCCTCTAGGCATGCACAGTCTCTTTTCAGCCATTTCAGCAACTTCCTCACTGGTTTTAGCACGATCTGTCCTTCATTTCTGCAAGTTTTATTCCCTATTTCTTGACAAATTTCATCCTGTGTCATAAGCTTGTGGTTAATATTTGCTAGATTCTATATGCATCTTATTCTTACTCAAACGTCTGATTTCCTATTTCCCGCTGTGAGTTGATGATGGATCCAAGGCTCCTCCCTGTGCTGCTGTTGTGTCCCCAATGCCTTTGGGCCAGAGGAGTTTCACAGTGGCCCTGCAGCTGGGACTGGTGTGACACTGACACTGACCAGCTCCAGCACCTCAAGTTCTATGGACTTTGTGAGTGATGGTAAAGCACAGAAATCCTTCCACATTGTGTCCTCTAACTATAACAGGGTTTGTTTTCTCCTGAAGGGAAATCCTAGTGAATCCTGTAAAGCTGATAATTGTATTCCCGTGTTCCACAGCACAGTTTTCTGTAACTCTCCCTGCCCAGGCTCCCTCACAAGTCAGAGCCCATTGACAGAGTTCCGGGCAATCCTTAGGCTGGGTCCTCCAAGGGAACCCCATTCCTCCCAACATTAGTTGAGAACATACCCAGCAATTAGTTACATTGAGTATTTTGGCTACTTTGATCTTTACATTCTCATAAATATTTTCATGACTAATACCTTGGTGAAACTCGAGGTGTTTCTGGCAAACAAAGATTCTGGCTGACTAACAAGATACGACTTAACAGGTATAAGGAGTACTTTAGCGACAAGGGTATTCATTCTTTTTCCTCAATCTCATTCGTATTAGGAACAATAATTCTGTTGTCCATGGAGCTGGTGCGTTTTTAATTCCAGAATATTGCCCCCAAGGTCCTTTGCTGTTCAGCTTTCCCGTGGTCTCTGTGGGTAACAAGGCTTGGTGGGGTCCTTTCCCCTTTGGCTGGAGAGGTTCCAGGTCCCAGTCCCTGGTAGGCACCCAGGCTCCTTGCTGGAATTGGTGTGGAAGTCACTCAGTGTCACATCAGCCTTCACATGGAGCCCAGTGGGTCAGAGCATTTTCCAAAGGGGCTGTTGGGGCAAACAGGGAGATTTAGTCTGGCAGGATCTGTAAAACAATATCCCACAACATTGACTTGTTCTGGCATAGAACACACAATGGGAATATGAAGGGACATATTCCCATTATTCCTGCCCAGGTTTCAGAATTCAAACAGTGCTGTCTTTCCCCAGAGCTGTTCCCTCAGCTGGCTCAGGAGGGCCATTTGGCCTCTACACCCACACTCTGGCTCCATTATTAGGACTGCTGGATCCAAACCCTCTGTCTCTACCAACAGTGCTGATTGGAGGTAGATCTCTTTCTTTCACAATTGTTTTTAAAACTGACAATATCCATATTTGTGCTACCCTGTCACAGGGTTCAATAATCCAATCTTTTTCTACATTGTTTAGCAGATTAACTTCTCCTTGATAATTTGCATCAATTCCTCCTCCCATGATATGAACACTTTTCAAGGCCAAGCTGCAAGAGCAGTGATCAAACCAAAGTGTCTTGGAGGAACCTGAATTCCTATTCCTGTATTGGTAACTCTCATTTGCTTCTGATTTATCCTAATTAATTCCAATGCATGAAGGTCCAGCCCTGCAGCCTCTGGGGTGGCCCTGTCAGGGGCCATCACACCCAGAACAATTTCCCAGGAAGTCCAAGTCTCACTGTCCATGGTTGTATTTGCAAACTGGGTGAAGCCGTGCACATCCAGAGAGTTTCCAATTCCCCAGTGGGCCCATTGTTAAGGGTATGGAGCACATCTGGGAGATGGGTTCTCCACTGGGACAAGTTCCCATCTCCTCATTTATTCAGCCACTCTTTTAACAATCCATTCAACCAATAATGTAGTTTGTAGATTGTCTGGGATATGAAGAACCCAGAAGTCTTCATCACTTTATTTCTCACAGTAATGGAAAAAGCATTCTGCATCATAGTATCAGCAAACCCCATAACAATAGCCAATTTCATCCCTTTCTCCTATATTTGTTGTATTAAATCTCACAAAGTTTACCACTGACATTTGGGTCTTGGCCAGCCCTTTTCTGTTGGGTATTTAGTGTTACATCCCAGAGCAGCCAAAGCTAAATATTAGCACTGTCAGCCTTATTTCACATTATCAATTTTAAATTATGTATATAAATATATAATATTGTGTCATACATAACTATTGCTATTGTATTTATTATTGTTATCATATCACTTGAACAAAAGAACCTGAACTCAAGATTAAAACCTTCTTCTGTCTCTCCATGTGGGAGCACTCCAGCAGCAATTGTTCCTTCTCTTGGTGCTGTTTCCAATGTGTTGTTAACAAAATTCACCCTTGTCTTCTCAAAGCCACGAGTTCTTTTCCTTTCTCCATATAAAATTTTTGGATGCATTTTAATACATCCACTGCTTCAGCCTCTTTAACCAACTGCCCCATGGCTTGCACAGTGCTCAGACCTCAGCCCACTCCAGAGCCAGGAGCTCTAGGGAAAGGCTTCCAATCCAGAAATTTCAGATGGGACTGATTCCTCACATTTAAATTTAAAACGTGACATTTTGGTGTGATCTGGGCAGACTCTGCCAGTGTTGTTTTACCAGTGGGCAGGGTCAGCACCAAAGACACAGACACCACCTGAAGGAATCAGTGT
>JAIXNV010000943.1:0-15874 GCA_020917445.1 Riparia riparia
ATGTTAGTCCAATGCCAAAATAAAACTGTACATTAGGATGGACCTACATCCGAAAACTGGTAAGGCAGACCCTCATTAGATTGTTTGAAATACTACTAGTGAGATGTCAGTGAAATGGGAAACCACACAGAACAAACTTCAGCCCAATCTGAACTGCACGGATTTTCACTTACAAAGAGGTACTGAAATAAAAAAATAAATCTAGAAAATTGTAAAATAAGCCTGACATGACACATAGTATGCTGATGTACTCCCTGCTTTATACATTAGGAATCTTTGTCTAATTTAAACACATAACCCTGGCTTCAGGGCATATGTTTCTATAACACTATGAAGTGTGTTTGCCCCTGACTGTTCATGGTTGGGGAAGCTATATAGTGTATAGCATCCCGGGTGAAATTGTACACCTTTCAGCCAGCCAATGATTTTACCAAAACTAATTGCCAAACAAGTTACACCTTAAATACTTCCTTCCAGATGAACAAAGCAACGCTGTCAAAAAACCCCAAACAAAACAACAACAACAACAACAATACACAGTTGCTATCAAGCTATCAAGTGGAAGAATGTTCTTGGCTGATCTCCTGAAGTCACTTAAAAAAACAAAAACAAAACAAAGCAAAACGAAAAAATCAACCACAACAACCAAACATAAACCTTATACCAAATAGATTTTTAAAAATTATTTTAACAGTTTATGCATTGCAATTTCAAAGAACCTGTGCCCTCACCATGATTTCTTTTTTATTGCAAGTATATGTGGACAATATCTGCTATGGATTTTCCTTCATATTTCTAGCTTCCTGTTACCAATTTACAGAGCAGTTTATTTATATTGATTGCTATGTATAATTTCGTCACCATTTTTTATATTGTTTATGTCAAGTAGTTGTTTTCAATTCCTTACTGAAACAAGACTAGTTTTTCTCATCAAAACAGATGACAAAATGCAGCTTTCTGATCTTAAAATCAATGTGTCTTGAAGACCTAATTTCCATTCATATTTTTGTATAATATATAGTCCCTCACAATTGATTTGTGTCTCTTCTTCATCCTGATTTTTGAAGCTTAGTCCTTTGGAAACAACACATACATGGAGACAGTACTAATTGGGAATGTGCTCTGTTTGCACACTGTGTGTAGCCTAGTGATGATCACTGATTATGGGGGATCTACCAGTTTCCAGTAAAGAGCTTAGTTAATCCATCATAAAGGCTGACCAGAGTCTTTAAATAAATAAGAGACATTCAAGTTGCTAAGTGTCAGTATAGAAGTTTTTGTGTTTGAAGATTAGTATAACTTCTAAAAAACTAACTAGGCTTTACTGTTAACTGTATTTCTGAGGTAAAAGCTGGAGATTTCATGGAATTTTGACATGAAGTCACAACTTACAGTCCTGAACTCTTGTCACATCCAGCTTGCATCCATAACAGGACCATCCCAAGGCACATCACACAGTTGCCTGCTTTGAGAAAGCTTTACTGACAATGCACAGATTAATGCTGTAGAAAGTCATGAGCTCGGGCTTTGTCTCTGCCTTGGTCTACTGTTTGAGCAGGAGATGGTACCCCTTCCTTGTTGTAGCCTTAGATATAAATTATTGAAAAGTATGGATCAGAGTTTATGGACATGAATGGATATTGTATTAAAGGGTTGAGCAGTTTGGAATCATGTAACAGGAAGGATGCCGAATAGTAAGAACCAACATAATGCAGTATATGTGAAAACTGCAAAATAAATCTTGGAGGGGAGAGGTATTGTTCTCAGTCAGGACTTTTGCCAGCAGAAAGCCAGATTCTCTTTGATCCTCCACTGAGTCTGAAAGCACTAGTGGATATGAATGCTACAGCCATTAAATGATTGCACTGAGGTCAGCACAGGCACAGCCCTGCCTTTGTGCTTCTGTTAGGAAAGGCATTTTATTAACTCACTGCAGCCCAGATTACACTTGTTGCATGTTTAGGACTGACATAACCCTTCTCGCTTATACATTATATGCAAACTTTAGTTCACCCTCTTACATTCTTTTGCGTGTTGCATCATGGAACAATAAAATACTGTTTTGCTCATTGTGGAGACATCCCAATGTGTGGACACAGTGCTCCAGTCTCTGATTAACTGGTTGATCTGAAAAGACGTGCAGGATCAGAACTCTGATGCTATTTCTTACTAATTGTAAGCAGTTTGATTTTTGACTTTGTTGACTATAAGAAAATCTTTATCTAAATCAGAACATGCTTACAATTACTTACAAAAAATTCCACTTATTGCATAGCTCTTTGAGACCACCAGTTATACAAAAAACCTCCTAGGGCACACAGAGCAAAAGTCAGGATTATAACTGCCAGTTTATTTCTGTAGGGAAAAAAAAGCCACCAAAACCAACAAAAAAGGAAAAGATTTCTTCACTGACATCTGGTATTATGTTTTGCACATAGATGGCTGTCTTTGGTAATGAAAATGGCCATGATCAGAATTAAGGATGTCATTGTGAACTCTTTAGACTTTTGGTCTGTGGCAATCTTTTACTCAGGGGAAAAAAAAAAAAGTGAGAATAAATACCTTACATACACAGCCCCTCAGCTTTTGTACTCCAGCTATAGCAAAGCAAACATGAACATATAGTTTTGGTGGTTTAAGTTGAAGGAGTCTGTTGATTCAAAGAGCAGAAAATGCTTCAGCACTCAAAAGACTAAGTCTAGCTCTGAAGCAGGCTTGTAAAGGAGTTACCATGGGACTTGGGGTTTATTCCTGAATAACTTACTAACAGAAGAATCACTGAGAAAGCTCTTCCTGCCTGATGGCTTGCTGCATGTCCCCCAGCATTACCAGGGCTGTCACTAATAGGAACCATAGGTGCTTAGTGCCATCTCAGTAGCTGACGGGGAGCACTGCAGGAGGGGAAATTTGAGAGCAGGCAGGGAATTAACCCCTCACACTACTGCAGGGTGCAGTGAGATAGACACAGCACTGACGCAGTCATAACCCTGTAAGGCTCTGCACCCTCCAGTCCATTGTAGTCAACCACTTCCAGGACTGTACAGCCATATGCCTTAATCATTCCACTATGAGGGCAACATTTCAAAACAAATCCAGAGCAGCAGATTGAGAAGACTCCTGAGCCAGCAGGACAGATCATGCAAGAAGCTTGAGCAGAAACGCAGGTGCTGCAATGATTTGTTGGGGCTAGCAATATGCAGTAGGTAGGATGGGTTGCCTCTCAGTTCCCTGCCTTTGTGCCCTCTTGTTCCACTAATGCTCACCATTTCCTTGTAGCTTCAGCCTGCATGTGCTTCCCACGTCTTTCTCCAGTCTATTTGCAGCACACTTTTTCTTTAAATTTGGCTATTCCTTGCCCACCACCAGTGGTGAATCCTGAGACAGATACTTGTACCTAAAAAAAGTAGCAACTATCATGAGATGGGAAAAAAAGCCCTGAATAGCACAGGTGGCACATTCTGCCCCATTTCCCCACTCCTCTTCAGGTCTGTGTTTATAAACTTTAGGCTGTGGAACAGAACTGATTTTTTCTACTCTTACTGACTACATCTGTTCAGTGTTTGTTGCAATCGGCCCCTGTTCTGAGGCAAACCCCAGTCCCAGCTAAGGTAGTCGGTGGTGAACATCTAATGGGTTTTGGCCATCAGCACTGACACTCAATGAAAGTATTTATTTCCTGCAAATGTTATTATTAAGCTTTATGTTCAAAGGTTTTAACAGTTATTAAAATATGATTTTTTGCAAGAGCATTACAAAGATTTGTGCCTTTAAGGAGAATCCAGAAGTTTAAAGGAAGACTTGATAATATAAGCCTCTACTTTTAAAAGGCCGATTGTGTTGCAAATATGACATGCATGAGTTTAACAAACAGTAGATAGGCATCTTTCATTAGTCATTCTGTCTAAAGCAAATTTCAGCAGAAACACACTTGCATGCACCCCTTGTCACCCAAAGAGTCAGGCAGGGTACACTAGATAGAGATGTAAGAAAAAGAGAAGGACTGAATAAAACACAAACCCAAAATGTGTTTTACAAGAGGGACCAAACTCGATGATTCTGGCTAGCTTCCTACCCCATATGGAGACCAGAAGTGAATATGGTTTGGGATTCAGGTTTTACCACTTGTCCTCGCCCAAAACACCTGTCCAGATAGGGCAGTTTTATCATGCCCTGTTACAAGTCAGTACTATCCACAGAAATCAACATGAGTGATAATGCAGGGTTGGGTTCAAAATTACAGTCTTCATTTCATAAAACATCCACCATGACTAGATTTGCAAGTGCTTGCAGCATAGAAATAGTTTTTGCTTTTAATGTAATGTATCCAGAAAATATAAACACTTTCTATCTCTGACAGGGCTACAAGCTTCGTGAAGATATTTTACACTGAATTATTAATGTGGATTGGAGAGTCATAATCTTGCTGGTTGAGGCTTAGTGATACTGACTTTAAATGGCAAAATGGCTTTTTACAGTTACAAAATCCAAAACATTTCATATATACACATGCAGAAGTGCAAAGATTTCTCTACTGCATAGTAGATGCAACACATCCACGTACATGTTGTTTATAACCATGAAGCTTATAATTTATACCTGTTATCACAAGCTACCAAAAGTCATTCCCAGCAGGTTAGCTTTAACACACTGGCAACTTCGTAAAAAATTTAATTCTCTCTCTCTTTGAAATAACTTTACAGACTTAAAAATGTACCTAAATATGCAATAATGTTTCTCATCCAACTTCCCGTTCTTAAACTTTCCATTATCGTTTGATTGTTCAGTTTGAAGGATTCAGATTCTTTTTCTGCAGACTGAAAACCAATATAAAACAAATATATGATGAGCTACTGTTACCAGTCGAGCTTCGTTACTTTCAATATATTGCTTTAATTTTAGGGTATTCTCTGTGTTTGTTAGTTAATATATTTGACATCTCTCTTCAAATACAAATTAAAGTATATTTGATGCTGTTGACCAACAGTCAGAATTTAACCCAAGCCAGAAACTAAACTTCAGACAGCCACCTGCTCCCTCCCTGCAGTGGGATGGGGGAGAGAATCAGAAGAGGAAAATCAAGAAAACTTGTGGGTTGAGATAAAGACAGTTTAACAGGTCAAGCAAAAGTCATGCACACAAGTTCACCAAAACCAGGAAAGCATTCACTACTTCCCATTAGCAGGCAAGTGTTCAGCCATCTCCAGGAGAGCAGGACTCCTTCACTCTGAACATCCCCCCTCTTCTGTCTTCTCCCTGCCTTATCTGCTGAACATGACGTCAGTACATGCCTGTGGGGCCGGATGTGATGCACCCAAGGGATCCCAGGAGAGCTCACTAACCACTTCCCATCATTTACAGAATCACACAGTAGTCTGAGTTGGAAGGCATGCAGAAGGATCATCAACTCTTTAAGTGAATGGCCCATATAGGGATTGAACCCATGAACCCTGGCATTATTTACTACAGCCTTGGCTAACCAGGAAGGTCCCAGGTGATAGGAAGTTAGCAAATGCAACACTCATCTACAAAAAGGGTTAGAAGGAGGATCCAGGGAATTACAGGCCTGTCAGCCTGACCTCAGTGCTAGGGAAGGTCCTGGAGCAGATCATCCTGAGTACCATCACATGGCACACAGGATAATCAGGGGAACGGGCCCAGCCATTGTGGGTTTGTAAAAGGCAGGTTGATAAACTGGATCACCGTATACGACAGGGTAACCTGACTAGAAGATGATGGAAAGGCTGTGGATGTTTTCTGTCTAGACTTTACTAAAGACTGTGACATCATTTCCAACAGCATTCTCATGGAGAAACTGGCTACTTGTGGCTTAGACAGCAGACTTGGTAAAAAAACTGTCTGGGTGGTTGGGTCTAGAGACGGGTAGTGACAGGAGTTACATCCACCTGGTGCCGGTCACCAGTGGTGCCCAGTGCTTAGGCCAATTCTGTTAATGTCTTTATCCATGATCTCTGTGAGGGTGTCATCAGTTTGTAGGTGGCACCAGGCTGGGAAGGAGTAGTGATCTGCTGGAGAATGGGAATGCTCTAGAGAGGAATCTGGATAGGCTGGATAACAGGCCAAGGACAATAGTATGAGGTTCAACAAGATGAAGTACCAGGTCCTGCACTTGGGTCACAATAACCCCATGCAGGGCTACAGGCTGGGGACAGAATAGCTAGAAAACTGCCCAGTGGAGAAGGACCTGGGGATGCTGGTTGATAGCAGCTGGACATGAGCCAGCGGTGCCCAGATGGCCAAGAACACCAAAGGCTTCCTGGCCTATATCATAAATAGTGTGGCCAACAGGACCAGCTAAGTGACCATCCTGCTATACTCATCCCTGGTGAGCCCACATCTCAAATCCTGTGTTCAGTTTTGGGCCCCTCACTACAAGAATGACATTGAGGTGCTCAAGCATGTCCATAGAAGGGAAATGAAGCTGGTTAAGGAGCACAAGTTTTATGTGGAGCAGCTGAGGGAGCTGGGGTTGCCCAGCCTGGAATAACAGGAGGCTCAAGAAGGACATCTTTTCCTAGGTAACAAGTGACAGGACAAGAGGAAATGGCCCCAAGTTGCACCAGGGAAGGTTTAGACTGGATATTAGGGAAAATTCCTTCAATAAAATGTTATTCAATACTGGAACAGGCTGCCCAGGGAAGTGATTGAATCACCATCCCTGGAGGTATTACAAAGACGAAATGTAGATGTGGTGGCACTGAGGGACCTGGGCCAGTGGTGGATTTGGCAATGCTAGGTTTACAGGTTGCTTAATAATCTTCAATGTCTTTTCCAAACTAAATGATATTATACAGTGTAAGCACTGCTCAGCCATAACAAAATCATCTCTGTTATCAACACTGTTTCCAGGACAAATCCAAAATATAACTCCATACTAGCTACTATGAAGAAATTTTTTTTAATCCCAGCCAAAACCAATTTTGACACTTGTGGCAGTACACTGAGGCATTGTGGTTAGTGATTTTGGTGACAATTTTTTACTATACAGAATATTCCTCATAAAAATATTAATTTTCAAACAGGAGAGCTTTCATTTCAAAGACACCTTTGGTCTTCATTTCGAAAGTGCAAATGGGTGGTGGGAAAAATGAAGATTACTTTTATTAATTTAAAATAATCCTATTCTTAATGAATTTTGACGGGGGTTTTTTTGTGCTTGCAGATGGTTTTCATGCTATAGCAGACAGTTCACTAAGTAAAAATACCCTTTGTACACAGAGACTCTGACATTAGATCTAGTGGTTGGGGGTTTTTTCTTGAAAATGTTGGAAACATTGTAAGAAGATATTGCCTCCAGTTTGGGACTAGGAGCTTTAATTAAGTAATTATTATTTGGGCCTTTTCCAAAGTGATTTTTACCAGCCAGCAATTAAAAAATAATAATTAAAAAAATCAATCTTATATTTGATGGAGTCTCAACTACCTAAAATTCTTCTACAGTAAATTCTGAGAAGCACTGCAGACATAATTCATAGCTTTAGAAATATTGCTTAGGAGTCTTATTTTATGTAAGAGAGTAATGTATACCATCAGCAATGATCAGGAAGTTAGATGTGATACAATGACCGATAGCCAGGTTTTCACATACCTATAAGAAATCTATTAGCTAAAACTGAGCTGAGAGCATGAAACCCTCATATTTGTATGCATCTATGATTCTGCAAGAGTGTGAAATAAATCCACTAGAGAAGGGAGAGGCCCCTGGGCTTGACAAGGTAATTATAAGACCAGAAAAAGGAAGGTCTTAGATTGCTGTTGTGGCTTTACCTAGGAGGCAGCTGAGAACCATCCAGATGTTTGTTCAGTCCCCACCATGTGGAATGGGGGAGAGAATCAGGAAAAAAATTGGTTTATGGGTTGAGATACAGACATTTTCATGGGACAGAAAAGGAAAATAATAATTATTATAGAAGAATATACAAAAACAAGTAATGCAGAGTCCAGTTGCCTACCACTTGCTGACCAACGCACAGCCAGTTCCTGAGCAATGGGCTGCAACCCCCAGGCTGATCTCCCCCAGTTTTATTGCTGACCATGACGCTGTATGGAATGGAAGAACAACTCATTTACTGCTGACGCAAAAGTTTGAGTCCCGGGGCATTTTAACACAAAGCAGTGTAGCATCTCAGGCTTCTGCCATGTAGAAGCAGCCATCTCTGAGTATACCTCCAAAGGCTCTTTCCTCTAACCTGTGAGCAAACTTAAGGAATGAGCCACAGAAATCAGCTCATCAGGAAGCAATATAAAATAATAGAAACAAACCACAGACAAATAAGCTTATAAGGAAGTACATTCTGTTCAGACAGTCTGTTTGCTTCAAGTCTGGCTGAAAATAAACTGCTTCCTGCAGCTGGTGTTATGAACAAGTGCACTGACAAGTGATAAACCCTGAAAGTTGGTGCTTATAGGGTTGCATAACTGTGTCCAAATCCCTAATTCAAAAGCGGAACTTGAAATCCTACTGCACAAGGATGCTATTAACACTGAGTTCACGGGGTCTTCTGCAGTATGGGTTCTCTTAGTGCTTATAGTCTGTTGCCAGAGTACATGCAGCAAAAAAAAAGTTCGGTCTTAGTGGACTCTATCCAACCTGATCAATCTGACTCCATAGTATTGTGCTTCCAGAACCTTCTTCCCACTCCATATTCACTATCAAACACATTTTAATTTAGCCCATTGTCTATTTCTGGATTAAAAAAAAAAGAATTCTACCATTTCACTGAATCACAGAATTGTTTAGGATGCAAGGGACCTTTAAAGCTCATCTTGTCTTGACCTTGAACCGGTCATCTGTCAAGTAGATGAGCAGTCAGACTGCTCAGTTCTCCAAACCTGGCCTTGGATGGTTCCAGGAATTGGAGCATTGTCGCAGTGTCCCTCACACCTAGCAGGCGTTGACCACAGGCTAGCTCAGTTCTGCACTGCGGCAGCGTGGATTGGTCGGGGTCACAGGCTGGGCAAGTAACCTCCTCCCTGTGGGTTTTTGGTTCCCAACAAAGGTGAGTGGACCTGATGGCGTAACGACTGCGGCGACGGAAAAAGGGTTGCCTCTCTTTGAGCAGGGTAAAAGGTAGTTTATTAAGGGGAGTCCGGCAAGGAGCTCTGCCACAGACACCTGCTGCCCTGAGAGAGCCCAGATCAAAATCTTGTGGCCACTTATAAACGGGGGAGGATGCAGGGGTGGTGACAACGGGTCAGCCAACCAGGGAACACGGGGGTGTAACAGGGGTGTCAACTTCTGAACAAAGAACAAATCACAAGAGGGGAGGAGGGGATTCCCCGGGCACCAGCCTATCACTCGACGCCTCTCCTGGATCTTTCCAGAATCCAGGGAAGGGTCTCGAAGTGACGAACAGGACAACCAAGAGGAGAGAGGGGGGATTGACAGGGACAGGTGCAGGGGAGGAATGATTGACATAAAACGTCTGCTTAAATAACTAACTCATAGGGGGGAAACTATTACAGAACACAGGGGTGTACAGTGGACTGAACCATTACAAAACTAACTTATAAATCTTACAAAAATAACTTAATAAAACAACTCTTGCACCACTACATCTCCCCCTATTTTGTTTTTTAAGAGGAGGAGAACTGGAATGGGGGAGGACGATACTCAGAGTCTGGATATGCCTCAGCAAACCACTCTAGTTGAATGGGTCACTCCATCTGAGGTTCTTCTTCTAGGTCTCTGTCTTCCTCCGAATCTTCCTCTAGTTCCATGCCCTCCTCCCATTCCATGCCCTCCTCCCATTCAGGCATGGATGACATAGCTACTTGGTTTATGGAGGGGGAGTGTGTGGTGCTAGAAATCAACTTATTTAACATTTTTCTGACAATACCAATTGTAACTAAAATTAATACAATATTAAATAAAACTAATAGAACTGATTTTATAATTGAGCCTACCCAGCCTGAAATGCCCCAGTTCCCAAACATCCCACTCAGCCAGTGTCTTTTTTGATGTCTTCTACCATGCCCCGGATGCTCTGGATGGCTTCGTGGACATCCTCAGCTTTCGTTGACAGGTTGAAACAACCCCTCAAACTCCTCACACTGATGTCCATGGAGGAGGAAGAGGTAGTCGATAGCTGCCCTGTTTTGCAGCATTGCCTGCCTTGTTACCTCCTCGTCTGATAGGAGGCCGGCCAGCGCGTTGGAAGTTAAATTTGCTTGTTTAGCCACCCAACACTCTATGTGAACTAGCTCACCTAGAGCTTTCACAGTCGATACCCAGGGTAAAAATCTGTGACTGCCACTCCCTTTACTTTTGACCAATGGATAATTTCCGAGTCACAGTTGGCATCGAGTGAGGCCAAATCTCTTTTTTGGACCTTTTTGCTGGTGGAATTTTTTCGCTGCCAATTCATGAGAGTGGTCTTGTTGGGGGAAAACACGCCCAACCAGCCAAAAGTACATGGTCCTCCTACAAGGTGAGGGGAATGCCTGCCCATGCTCTATCCCCACAGATCAAAAACACACCTTTAGGAAGGGCCAGGGGTTTCCTATCAGTTGTTGAAGCCATTTCTACATGGGCAATCCGGCCGCACCATATTTGGCTGTGTAGAAGTCCTTGGTTTGATAGACAAACTGATAAGATCTCTCCTGACCCTGAGGGGGGGGGTAAACATAAAATGAACACAAAAAGAAGCATTTGAGGAACCAAAAATTTCTAATTCATTGAGGGGAAAACTTCAGGTGGAAAGGGTTGATATATATTTTTTCCACAACAAAAATGGATTTCTAACGGGGAACGTAATTTCAACATCTAGAAAGGAATCAGGTGGGGATAGCTGGGATATGGACTGACCCTTAGAAGCACCCTCTCTATTGGTCTGCTCTGTGATCTCTAAGAGCTTGGCGGGTAACTCCTTGGGTCCATATGGGATCCCCACAAGACAGGTCATGAGTGGGTTGTCTGCCGACGTGGCTGAGGGGCAAATGTGGTCCTGCCCCATTGCCGTGGTGAGAGTCATCCAAACGTTGGCTTTGGGCTGGGGCACCAGCCATCCGGAAACTGGAGCAGCGAGACTGGCGAGCAGGAGGATGCTGAGAAGCAGGTGGAATTTCCTCAGCACTGGGGACTGGTGCTGGACAGTTCCATAGTAACTAAAATGACTGAAACAAACAATTATTGTTTGAACAGAGGGTTATTTAGGAAAAGGAGCCCATCCCGGGAAAGACTTTTCCTCCTCTGCCTAAATGCTGCCTGTGTCACTTGAGGTAGATTTTTCTTCTCCCCCAAGACCTTCAGGACATAGGGCCTCATCCATTTGCATGGTAATCATCTCGGCCCCATGGGGATGGACACACAAGCATACCCACGACCCCACGTGACCAAATCATGAGGTCCCTCTATCCTTCCAGTCTCAGGGTCCCAGACCATGACCGGCAGCCTCTCTTTGATGTTTAATTGTGGGTTTGCCCTGAAATGGCGAACGATTGGAGGGTTTAAAAATTGAAAAGTACAATTTAAAAAATTCATGGTGAACAGAGCCCTGGCCAATCGGGTCTGCGGTGTTTCTATTTTTAAAACCTGTTGTTGTTGGTTGAGGACCCTTTTGATTTCCCTGTGTGTCCTCTCCACCATGGCTTGGTTTGTCGGGGAATGGGGGATGCCGGTCTTATGTCCCACTCCCCATTGTTGCAGGAAGCTGCTGAACTCCCTGGAGCGGTACGCTGGGCCATTATCAGTTTTTAACTCCCTCAGGATGCCCATGAAGGAGAAAGCCTGGATGAGGCATTTTATTACATCCGAGGTCTTCTTCCCTGTGTGGGCGGAAGCGAAGACTGCGCTGGAGAAGGTGTCCACTGAGACATGCACATATTTAGATCGGCCGAATTGGGGGATATGTGTCACGTCAGTCTGCCACAGCTCACAGCTTTTTAGGCCTCTGGGGTTCACTCCTGCACTCAAGGTGGGAAGTGCATGCTGATTACAGGAGGGACACGTAGCCACAATTGCCTTAGCCTGTTCCTGGGTGATGTGAAACCAGCAAACAAGGCCAAGTGCGTTTTGATGGTAAAGCTGATGGCTGAGCTTTGCCTGCTCAAAAATACTGGGCAGTGGGGCCATCGCTGCAGGAGCAGCAGGAGCATCAACCCTTCTGTTCCCCTCAGCTATGAACCCTGGCAAATTGGTGTGTGATCTTGTATGCATCACAAAGAATGGCTGCTCCCTATGGGAGACAAGCTTGACAAGCTTAGAGAGCAGCTCAAACAGTGCGGTGTTAGACACTTCCTGCAGTATGGCCTGATCTGCTCTGGATACCACCCCTGCCACATAAGCGGAATCTGTCACTAAATTGAAGGGTTCGGGGAACCTTTTGAAAGCCCTGATGACAGCGGCCAACTCAGCAACTTGAGGTGATCCTCCACCTCAGCAACATCTGCCTCCCAGTGCTGAGTCTGAGGGTCCTTCCAAGTCATGACTGACTTGTGGGACCTTCCGGACGCGTCAGTGAAAACTGTCAAGGCCTCTAAAGGCTTCCTGCTCCGAACACTTTTCAAACTTAATGTAAATTTGGCATCCTAATTGAAAATTTTGTGGTCTGGCCGATGAATAGAAATTTGTCCGGTGAAGGAATCCAGAGCAAACTGCAGTTCTTCGTTCTCCTGAAGCAGGTGTTCTAATATTGCCTTAGTAATTTGGCCCGATCTTAATCCAGTTGGAATGTGGATACATTCAAAATCACATCCAGCCAATTCCCTGATTCGGACTCTAGCCTTCCAGATCAGTTCAGCCACCAGTTCTTGTGGATGTGTCATTCTCTTGGACCTTTGATGGCTGAGAAAGACCCATTCTATGATTAAGAGCGGGTCCTCTCTGCCTTGGTCTTTTTTGATGTTATTTCTCCATTGGAAAATGACCCTGTGGAGGTGTGGCAGTTTTCCCATTATTATAAATTTGAAAGGCAGGTCAGGATCACACCTGTGAGCCTGCCGAGTGGACATCAGATGCTGCACCTTTCCCAGTGCGTCCTTTGCTGCCGGGGTGAGTTCCCTAGGAGTTCCCTCCTCTCCCCCTTTCAATAAATTGAAAAGAGGGGCTAGGTCCTTGGTGGTCAGACCTAGCCAGGGTCTCACCCAATTCAATGCCCCACACAGTTGGTAGACATCTGCGAGGGTCTTGATTTTGGCCCTGATTTCCAATTTTTGTGGCACAATGGTCCGCTTGCCAATTTCCAGCCCAAGGTACCTCCAAGGTGGCATCCTTTGAACTTTGTCTTCTTGCAGCTCGAACCCTGCAACAACCAACACATTGATTGTCAGGTCAAGCGCATGGGACAAGACATCATTGGTGGGAGCACACACAAGCACATCATCCATATAATGATGGATGACTGCTTTCTCTGCAGATACGCAGACCAGGGACAGCAAGGAAGCCACATAACATTGGCAGATGACAGGCAAAACCTTCATCCCTTAAGGAAAAACTTGCCAATGGTAGCGTTTCCTCGGGGCCTCTTGGTTAACGGTGGGAACTGAGAATGCAAAACGCGGGGCATCATCAGGGTATAGGGGAATATGGAAGAAACAATCTTTTATGTCTATTACTGCCAATATCCAATTTTGTGGGGGCATGGTAGGGGAAGGCATACCAGGTTGGAGAGAGCCCATGTCTTCAATCACGTTGTTAATTTGTCTGAGGTCCTGGAGGAGCCTCCACTTGTCCTTCCCCGGCTTCTGGATGACGAAAACTGGGGAGTTCCAAGGGCTGGTAGTCTCTACAATGTGGCCTTTGGCCAACTGGTCCTCCACGAGCTCTTCAAGAGCCTTTAATTTTTGATTTGAAAGCGGCCACTGTTCTACCCACACTGTTGTATCTGTTTTCCAGTTCAGCTTGTGGGTAGGGTGCTCCTCAGTGGCCACCTCCCAAAAGTTCTGTGAGGGGTCTGGGATGTCAATTGTGACCCCCCCACTGGGCCATCAGGTCTCTCCCCAATAAGGATTCCTTATAATCCAAAAGAAAAGGACGTAAACTGGCCAATTACCCTTTTGGCCCCTTAATTTGCACCATGCTCTTTGATTGTTTGGCCAATTGCATTCCCCCTATACCTTGCACGTGTCCGGCCATGTTTTCCAAGGCCCAATGTGACGGCCAATGCTTGGTAGTCACAATCGTCATGTCTGCCCCTATGTCTAGGAGGCCAGTGATGTTAAGGGCCTCCCCACGCTCACTCAACTCACATCCCACCTGGGGCTTTGCCTCTGTGATGTTGTGCATGGGACAAGCTGTTGGTATGCTGTCTTCTGGGCGCTCCCAGGCGGGTATGATTTGGGCAACTATTTGTCCTTTCGGTAAAAATGTCGGTGGGTGGGTACGTAGCCAGAGAACGAATCTCTCGGGATTGTTGTCAAGTGTTCCCGGGAGGATTTCGATCTCTTGTGGAGTGTGTTTGCAGTCCCCCACAACGATGAGCTTACCTTCAACACTTGGCCAATTGCCCTTCTCACCGTTGTCAACCAACACCAATTTCCAATTGTCATCTTTCAGGCGCAAACCCTCTGTGAGCCATAACCTGTAAGGTGTACAGTTAGAATCCGTTGTCAAAGTTAGTTTTGCAATGTCATGGTCTGTGTGAGTCATTTCCGATAAGTTCTTTGTGCTGTTACCCCAAATGGGGTAAGGCAACTTTTCCTTCTTTTTCCCTTGGCTCCCTCCCCCTTCCCCCTCTGCTCGGTCCACCCCATTTTTGTCTTTAAGCAGGGTGGACCTGCGCTCCCCCTTTAGGTTTTTTTGCGAGGGTTTAAACCATCTCCCTTTTTCCCCTTCTCCTCCCCCTTTTTTGTTTTTAAATTCTTCAAAATCTTTCTTAAGGGGGCATAGGGAGGACCAGTGCCGCAATTTCCCGCACAGAAAACATTTTTGGGAGTCTTGAACAGAAGGCTTCTTCCTGGTGTTCGATGTTTCTTGGGAGCCTTCAGCTTTGATGGTCGCAGCGTGGTGTAATTTGGGCCGCTGTCCTGTGGAGGCGCTCATAAACGAGACCTTTACTTGACATACTCGGAGCATGTCCTGTAAGGTGGGTGCAGGGTCTAGGGGAAGACTTAAGGTTGCAGCACGACACAAATCATTTGAATTTGAAAATGCAATCTCCCCTAAAATGCACTCTCATGCCCCTTCACTTTTAACTTGGGACCTCAATGGCCCTGGAGAGCCTCTCCACAAAATCTGTAAAAGATTCACCTTGGCCCTGTCTTATTTTTGAATATTGTTCTCCTGGACCATGAGGCTGCATTCCAAAAAATGCGGTTAAGGCTGCCTCTTTCACCACATGGAGGCACTTCTAGGGTATGGCAACTTGATCAGTTGCCTCCATCCACTGCCCCTCACCAGTGAGATGTTCAAAAGTGAGGGGGTTCCCATGACCATCCACCCTAGTCTCCACGTTGTCCAGGAGACCCGGCAGGGCATCCCTGAGCAGCTGCTTCCATGCCCCCTCCCAAAGCCTATATTCTGTGCAGTTAAGCAGGCAAGAAAACAGCTGCTTTAAATCGGCAGGGAGTGTCTCAGCCCCTGAGAGATCTGCCTTCAAAAGACCCTGGAAGTATGGACTATCCTTTCCATATCCCTTATGGGCTTTACGCAGATCTCTGATGGTGGCCTGTGGGAATGGGTGGTAAATGGCTCTGATGTTCTGGCCTCCGCAGGAATTTCGGTAGGTAACACGGGATAGGGTAGGGATTGGGGGGAGGTCGGCAGCCCCATCTAGTCCAGCTCTGGCTCATTAACTTCCGGGTTTAGACCGTAGGAACCGGAAGGAGCAGCATGGGAAATGGGACTCCATGACAGTTGCCTTCCGGGGGGAGGTGGTTTGGTCAGGGGATGATGTCTTCCAGGAGTAGGGCTGATGGG
>JAIXNV010000944.1:0-15856 GCA_020917445.1 Riparia riparia
TCCCTTCCCTTACAAACTATTAACTTTCTTACAAACAACATAAACACAAGCTGTGATTTTCAGTCAGTTTCAGCATTTAAACATAATCTTTCATCATTCTAGAGAGAGGAGTCTCTCTAGAGTCATATGGACACATTCACCACAAGACACAAACAGTCCTGCGGCTCTCAATGTCACAAATCTGCAGCTGCTTGGAGTTTTTGCAGATTGTGCTGTTCCACCCATTAGCAGGCTTTCCCCTGGCTACTCATGGGCCTCTCAGTGTATCTGGGGTACTGTTTAGGAATGCTTCTTCTAGTATAAAACAAGGATTCTCTGCTATCTCTAAAACTGTCTTTATCTCAAAAGAAATAAAGACCTCCTTTTACCCCAAGAGCCGAGGGCTTCAAATCATTTTCTCTCTAAAATCATCTTGGTCTCAAAGGATGAGACCTCCTTTTACCCCAGGAGTGAGGGGCTTTAAGATTCCCACTTAAATCTCAATCATATCAATCCCCAACTTTGACTAGAACTAGCATTCCCCCAAACAACATTAAGATGTTACAAGAAACAGTCCATTTCTCCATAGTTTACAGCAGAAATGCTTGGTTAAAAATGTCCACATCCTCAATCCCTCTTCTAATAATCTTTATCAGTTCTTTCACTCCTGCTCCACTGACTCCATGTGGTGTCTTTCCTACGTCCCCTCTGTCTCTTTCTTTTCTCTCTCAGGGAAGGGTCAGGCCTTGGAAGCTCCATGTTGCCAGGACAGGGTTAACTCTGCCCAGGCCTGCAGTGGCCATGTGATTTCTGCTCCAGGCAGCAGTCTCTCCATTTCAGATCGGCCTGGTTTCCTCCCTGCACTCTTTCTTCTGGAAGACACCGGAGGAGGGGAGCGAGAGGAGAGCTCTGCCCACCCCTCGGTGACAATCGGGGCAGCCTCGGCCAAACCGGGCCCAGAGTTGTTATCAGGGGAGATCCCTCCCTGCTCTGGCGTCTCCGGGGAGGTTTTTTCAAAGTGGTTGATGTTAAGCTGCAACCTCTCCTCCCCCCGAGAGCCGATGGAGTCCGGCTGGGCCTCGGGCGAGCTTCCCCCCGAAGGGGGAGGTGGGGTGTGGGGAGCAGTAGGACCCACTTGATGTTACCTGTTCAGCTGAGCAGGAGGAAAAGGGCCTGACCGGAACAAACCCAGGATTGATATGGGTACTGCCCAAAGTCGCATTCAACATTCTCAGTGGACTAAGCAGATGCCAGTATCTCAAACTGGCTTCTGATAGGTCCTTGTCCTTTCTAAAACTATTCCTAGGGTCATTACAGGGTAATACTTCACATTCCTCCCTAACTAAAAACCAAACTGTGCTAACCCATGACAGTGACCTTTAGGCTTTGCAGGGCTCAGGCACAGCGGCTGTGACAGAGTCAGGGCTGAGGTCACACTCTGTGGGCTGGGGCCGAGCCCAGCCAGAAATGACCTGAGATGGGCTCAAATACAATGATGGGACCATGGCCAGACCCTCATGTTCTTCAGTCCCACCTCACATCATTGCCAGGGGCAGAGAAAGGGACAGGTGACTTCTCAGCATGGGTCACAGGAAACGTGGGTCACCAGAGCCCTTCCCAAAGTGGCAATGGCCCATTAACAGATGATATCTCCCTGGAGGGAGGATGGGTCATGGAAGAGATAAACAACCTGCCCCAGCTGGATTTCACAGATGGTAATAGAATACATTTATTTTGGTTACATCTTGCATTGTAAGACAGGGCTTGAGGCTCCTTGCCCAGGAGCTCTCAGGAATTCCACAAGGCTACTGAGATAACAACAGGTCTACAAATAAGAGCCAAGAGCCTGAGAAACTGTTTACAAACAATGCAAAACTTAGAGGACACACAACATGATGATGGACGCTTGACCAATTAGGTGTCCTGAATGATGTGTGCCTGCCTCAGGAACAAGTGGCTTAGCCAATTGAGAGACACCTGTACGTGTGGACAGTAGTGCTAGAATCCATAACTGGAGTTTAATGGGAACAATAAAAGGCTTCTGCTAAAATCATATTGATTCTGCTATTCAGTTGCCCAGCGTTTCCCCTGCACTGGAGAGGCTCTGCAGGACTGACAGGATGGGCTTTGGGGCTGTGAGGAGAAGCTGAGGGACCTGGGCTGCTGGACCTTCTGGAGAGGAGGCCCAGGGCTCATCCTGCAACTGCTGCAAGGGTGGTTTCAGAGAATCACAGAATCAGCCAGGTTGGAAAAGACCTTGGATATCATCAAGTCCAAACTGTGCTCTGACACTGCCTTGACTCCCTTGAGACTCCTTTTCTCCAGGAAAAAAACCTGACAAGCTGGGGACAGAGCAGCTGGACAGCAGCAAGACAGAAAGGGACCTGGGGAGCAGATGGACAGCAGGCTGGACATGAGCCAACACTGTGCCCACATGGCTAAGAAGTCCAGTGACTCCTGGCCTGGATCAAGACAGTGTGGCCATCAGGACCAGGGCAGTGATTCTACCCCTGCTCATGGCACTGGTTGGGCAGCACCTGGAGTGCTGTGTCCAGTTCTGGGCTTCACAGCTTAGGAAGGACATGGAGGGGCTGGAGTGTGTCCAGAGAAGGGCAACAAGGCTGGTGAGGGGTCTGGAACACAAGTCCTGTGAGGAGCGGCTGAGGGAGCCGGGATTGTTTATCCTGGAGAAGAGGATGCTCAGGGAAGACAAGGCAGTGTCAGGGCAAAGGCTAGACTTGATGATGCCCAAGGTGTCCTCCAGCCTTGCTGACTCTGTGATTCTCTGAAACCACCCTTGCAGCAGTTGCAGCATGAGCCCTGGGCCTCCTCTCCAGAAGGTCCAGCAGCCCAGGTTCCTCAGCTTCTCCTCACAGCCCCAGAGCCCATCTTGTCAGTCCTGCAGAGCCTCTGCAGCTCCTCCTCCTTGCCCAGGACAGGGAGCCCCACAGCCAGATACAGCAGCCCACATGTGCCCCCCTGGTCTGTGGTGGCTCTGGAAAGGGAGCAACACGAGGCACTGCAGAAGGCTGCAGACAATTCCTGAAGCACTTGGAGGATGATCCTGCACCCCAAGGGATGTTCCCATGGCTCTGGGAACTCAGGAGCTGAAATGGGGAGTGGGATCAGAGAGGAAAGGGCCACCAGGGCTGGGCTGTTCTCAGGGGCAAGAGGAAAACATTTGTAGAAGGAAAAGTAAAGAAAGCCAAGGTGAAGCAAAGGAAATGCTGATGGCAGTTTGGGGGTGGCTGCCAGGCAGCCCTGGCTCTGAGCAACAACATCTGCAGTGGCACAGGAAACTCACAGCTCATGGGAGCAAAATTTATGCCTGACTTCAGAGGCCACCACAAACCTGAGTGCTTTCCCTGCTGTCCCCCAGCCCTTCCTGGCCCCAGGAGCTGATGGCATTTGTGCCCACTCAGGTTCATCTCCCCACACCAACACCATGGGGGTGCTGACGCCTGCTCTGGGCAGTGCAAACAGGGGCTCCTGAGCCAGTGCTGCCGTGTCTGTGCCTGCAAGGATGCGGCACCTGTGTGAGCTGGGGGAGAGGCCAGGGCTGCAGAGGGGGGATGTTGTTGGCAGGTGCATGAGGACGCTGTGGGACGCTGCCCTGGGGTGTCCAGCGCAGTGGGGATGGATCAGCCCCTGCTCTGCTGCTCCTTCCCATCTCCCCCAGGGACCTTGCAGAGCCCCAGCCATGCTGTTTGCCCCCAGCCTGCCCACGGCCACCCTGGGGCTGCTCACGGGGCTTTTCTCTGCTGAGCATTGGCCTGGCCGTGTTCTGGAGAGAGCCTGGGCAAGGAGCCTCAAGCCCTGTCTTGCAATGCAAGATGTAACCAAAAAGAAGTGTTCTATTGCCATATGTTAAAAACCAGGTTGGCAGGTTGTTTATCTCTTCCATTACCCATTCATTCCTCATATATCTGAGGGAGATCTCTTAATGGCCCAGCTGTTAAAACCAAATGGGGCAGTGTTCTTTATCTCCTCCATGACTCATCCTCTCTCCAGGGAGATATCTTCTGTTAATGGGCCATTGAGTCTCACTGCATGACTTATAAAATTACATCATCCCATTGTGAGATGCTCCACCCAGAGGGAGGAGCCAAGCATTACCACCTGGATATAAGCTGAGATTTAAAGCACCAGGAGCAGTCAGGTTTCCACTGGATTCCCAGAGGAAGGGGAGACCCATCTGCACCACCACTGGACCTCTAGAGGAAATTTACGCCCTTCTACAAGATCATTGCTTCAAGAAAACCACATCTGTCTCTCCAGGAGGACTGCAGCCACGATTTGATTGGACTGCAAGCAACACCCTGACTACCCGGGTGTCAGGTTGGATTCTGACTCTTATTTTTCTGTTGTGGTTTTGGGGTCTTTTTGTTGTTTTGTTTTTGTTTTTGTTTTTGTTTTTCTTTGTTTTTGTTTTGTTTTGTTTTGTTTTTCCTAATGCATTTCTAGTTTAATTTTCCTACTAAAGAACTGATATTCATATTGCCATATCTCTGCATGAGACCCCGTTAATTTCAAAATTATGATTCAGAGAGAGGGGGGCTGTATTTTCCATTTCAAGGGAGGCTCCTGTCTTACCTAGCAGACCCCTGTCTTACCAGCCCAAGCCAGGGAGCTTGGCTCAGATACCCTGAGGGGTCGCTGGGTTGGGGTTTTTTTGGTGGGGATGTTTGGAGAAGTAAGAACTCCAAAGCTGGGTGGAAAATGGCCCTTGGGATGACATGGGGGGGTCCCAGTGGTGGCTGCTGGCAGAGGCAGCCTGGAGGAGCAGAGCCCTGTGTCCACCAGGAGCCCAGAGAGGGGGGAGTACCAGGATTTGTGAGACTCTCAACAACCTGGAGAGGGGCAGGAGGGAACTCCTTGGACTCCCTGTACCCCAAAGTAGAGAATAAGGGGAGAAGGGACCCTGGGACCTCAAAACCCCCCAGCATCCTGAAATGGAAAATGAAAAAGGGTGAAACATTTTGGATTCCTGGGATTCCCAGCAGCCTAGCGAAGGAAGGGACTGAGTAGCTGGGGATCCCCCAGTACAGATGTGACTGCCAGCAGCTGGGACAGGGGGGAAGCCCCAAACACCAAAGGAGAGAGACGAGAAACATGGAACTCCACAAAGGAATTTTCAGGGCTGATCTTGGTGTTTGATAGGCTGTTAGGGACTCCAGATGTCTGGTGACTTGGAGAGATGGACTCAAGCAGAGGGACATTCAAACTCAACATACTCATCCCTTGTTTTTCCCAAAGAAAGGACTACCCTTTCCCAAACCTTGGCTGGATGGAGGAGAAGGCTGTGAGGAAGAGGAAGATGCCCTGGGACAGCCAGGCAGGTGAGGAGGAAGTCAGTGCCCCTTTCCCCCTCTCTCCTGCTCCATCTCCCAGCCCAGCACAGTCCCCAGCTGCAGGACAACCCCGCTGCCAACGCCGTCTTGCCGGGGATGTGTTGGGAGAATCTCCTTCCCCTTCCCTCTGGCATGGAGGCAAATCCCATCCTGTCCTTGTCCTTCCTCTCCCAGACAAGGAGCTGAGGATGGAGACCAGGAAGGACAAATCCCTGAGGCAGAACCTCATGGAAGAAGTAATTTTGAGCAGCTCCACAGTGCAGAAATCCAATGGGGAGGGAAAGCTCCAAAGATGGCACACAAGGAGAAGCTCTAAACACATCCCAGGGAGTTCTGAGGAGGAAAGACCCACCCTGTACCAGGAAGGTGGACAGAACTTCATCTGGGGCTCAGATCTGGTGGTTCATGAGCAGGTTCATGATGAGGAGAAGCCCCACAAGTGTTTGGAGGGTGGGAAGAGCTTCAGCTGTGGCTCCCCCCTGATCAGACACCAGCGGATCCACATTGGGGAGAGGCCCCACAAGTGTCCCAAGTGTCAGAAGAGGTTTCAGAGAAGCTCCAATTTCCTCCGGCACCAGTGGATTCACACAGAGGAGAGGCCCTACCGCTGCCCCGACTGCAGGAAGGGCTTCAAGCAAAACTCCCAGCTCATCACCCACCGGCGCATCCACACTGGGGAGAGGCCCTATGAGTGTGGAGAATGTGGGATGAGCTTCAGCCAGAGATCCCACCTGATCTGCCACCAGAGGACCCACACCAGGGAACGGCCCTACGAGTGTGAGCAATGTGGGAAGAGCTTCAGCCACAGATCCAATCTAATCTGCCACCAGAACATCCACGCTGAGGAAAGGCCATACAAGTGTGGGGAATGTGGGAAGGGCTTCAACAGGAGGTCCCAGCTGATCATCCATCAAATGATCCACACTGGGGAGATGCCCTACGAGTGTCTCAAGTGTCAGAAGAGGTTTCGGACCAGCTCTAGTCTCGTCATTCATGAGCGGATTCACACAGAGGAGAGGCCCTTCTGCTGCCCCGACTGTGGGAAGGGCTTCAACCGCAACTCCAACCTCATCAGGCACCGGCGCATCCACACTGGGGAGAGACCCTACGAAGGTCCCCAGTGAGGGAAGATCTCCTCTGACACCTCTCCCTTGATCCAACACGAACAGAAGCACTGGTAAGGGAAGCCCTGCGAGTGCCCCAAATGTGGGAAGAACTTCATGTGAGTCTCCAACCCCCTCCCCCATCAGAGGATTGACATTGGGAAGAGCCCTGGTGACCCACATTCCTGATGATCCAGGTTGAGAAGACATCTGGCTGATGGCCCCCATGTCCTCCTGCATTATCAAAGGCACCTGGATGAATGTAGGGGCAAGAACATCCATCATGACTGTAACTGACATTGGAAATTAATTTTGAAGCGATGATTTGTTGACTTTACAGCGCAAAAATCTGATCTGCTCTGCCCAGTTGTTTCTTTTGGCGGCACCAAGCAATGCTGGATAATCTTGGAGATCATTCCCTACCTGAATAATTCCCATGCTTATCCCATCAAAACACCCAGAATTGGGGTAAAAATAAAGAAATCCAGCAGACATCTAAAGCTGCATTGTTTTTTTGGGATTTGATTGTGAATTTTAGGTTCAGGGAATATTCAGGAGAATTTACGTGTTCTGGGACCACCCAAGGCAAGGGACATGGCCATGATCTCGTAGTTGTTGCAGCAGAACGTGTCCCCCTGAGCCCGTCTGTTCTCCAGGCATTCCGGTTGTCTGTCCCAGTCCCAGGCCTGGGTCTCCCCATCCGGGGTGTCCCCCCAAAGTGCCCAAATCTCTGTTGAAGTGCCTGAGCTGCTCCTGGCTGTGGATGTTCCTGTCCACCAACCTCTCCTGCTCAGTGCCATGGGGGGCTGGGAGGGGTTTTAGGGACTCCTGGTGGGACTGAGAGAGGCTTTTGTGGCTCTTGGGGGCATTTGTGGTTCTGGGAGGGGGCTTGGGAGCCTTCTGGGGGGTTTCTGGAGGGAGTGTTGGGGTTCTGGCAGGGCTGTGTGGCTTGCAGAGGATTTGGGTGTGTCTTGGGGGAGATGGGAATGGAGTTTTGTGGTTTTTGGGAGCATTTATGTTTTCAGGAGTGGTTGGGGGTGTCCTGGGCAGGAGCTGTGGGTTGGTTTAAGGGTTCTAGGAGTGGCTGTGGGGCTGGGAAGGCTTTTTTGGGCAGTTATGACTCCTCCACGTCCCCAAAGCTCGCACCAGACCCTGCCCCAAAGATGTTGCTGTGGTATGGGGGCTCCATGTTGGGGTTCATCCTCCTGGTGCTGCAGGAGAAGGTGAGGGGGGTCCCCAGGGGCCATGTGTGTCCCCTCAGAGTGTGTGTGACGCCCCCATCCCAGTGTCTCCCCCTTTTCCCTCCCCACAGCGCTCCTGCCCCAGCTCCTGCTGCCCCCGGGAGGGAATCTGGGGAGGGGGCAGAGGGGGTGCACAGCCCCCGCCGGGGGATGACCCCGCCCCAGCCCCTTTGTTTAGCACCGAGCTGGGCTTGGGGCTGCAGGAGGAAGAGGCCGAGGGGAAGCAGATCCTGCAGGTGGGATAGGGCTTGGGGTCAGGGCAAGGTCCTGCCCTGCTCACCTGGCTCAGGTGTGACCCTGCCCCGGGAAGGGAGCAGGACATTCCCATCCCCACGGATCAGGGCTGGGAGCATGTCTTGGTTTGAAAAGACAGGTATCTGCCAGGGAGGGGTGGGGCCTCTCTCAGAATGGGAAATCCCAATCCCTTCCCTCCAAGTTCTTATAATTTAGAAGTTTAAAGAGGGTTTTCAGTCAGAGCTATGGGGAAAGGAATAACAGCACTTTACTAGTAAGTATAACAAGGCAAACAAACAACCACTACAGTATTAATAATTAATAGAACCAGGAACCCCGTGGGGCTTTGTTTCACAGAGCCCAGGGCAGTCTGATCCTTTGGGGCCCCAAGAGCATCAAGCTGGAACTGTGGAAACTCCCATGCTGGTGGATGGAACAGCGAGGGTCCCCAGCAGGCAAATGTGGAACGTCCTGGCAGGCAGTGGGGTGTCCCAGCAAAGTGAGCAGTGCTGAACAAGCTGCAACGGCTGGGCAGGGCTGGCCCAGCTCCAGCAGGGCAGGTGAGGGGGGCTCCGAATTCCTGGGCACTCCAGCAGATGATGGATGGTGGTAGAATTCCCAGGACCGGACCCTCCGTTAACGGTGGACTCCTCATGCAGCAAGCAGCAGCCCAGCCACCCCTCTCCGATGCCGAGAGCAGGGAAAAAGAAACTCAGCTCCCCCCTGCCCTGTCCTTTTTCCCTCCCCCAAACTTCATGTGATAGTATCCCTCTTGGCCACATCTTTTTGTGTTAGTCAAGTACCCTCTAAGTATCAGCACTTTGTTTCCTAGTAACTTATGAGGAAAAATTCTTTAAGACAAAAAGAAACAAAAGTAATCCCCAACAAAAAGCTGGACCCACTTTCAGAGCAAATTCAGAGACCTCATCTCTGGGTGGATTCACCATGTAGGATTTTCCCATATGCTTGGAAAGGTTCTCCAGGTCCTTGCTGTGAAACAGGACTCCCAGTGACTGCAGACTCTGAATGAGGGTGGAGTATTTTGGCAACTGGTGATGGATCCTTCTCAGTCCCTGTTCTTTCTCTCCTCTAATAATGATTAGGTGCATTACCTTTCTTCTTTTTGCTTGTTGCTAAAGCTAAACATGTAATTTCATTGAATGTATATAATTTTACTTTTGTGTTCCCTTAATACTCACAGTAGAATGAGACCATTCTTTCCATCAGTTTCTGTATTCTTTAAATCGCCCCCATCAGCTGGCAGAACAGGTATCAGAGCCTGATCAAATCAAGGCTCTGCTGTGATCTAGCTGGGCCTCATGGAATGCAGACGGCCACTGTCAGTCGATGGAACTCCTGGAAGCAAGGCTCAGATGTGACAAAGGCTTGTGCACCATGGAACCCAAGAGACCCTCATGGAACCAAGGCTGCAGTGAGTCACAGAGGGACCCCATGGAAGCCAGGAGAGCATTGTGAGGCCGTGGAACAATATGGCACCAAGGTTCCACTGGGACTTGACAGAACCCCATGGAAGTGAATCATCCCAAACCGGGCTGAGAGACACTTCTGAGACAAAGTCCAAGAAGTGAGGATTTGCTTTATTCAGAATACTGGGTGCGTGGGGATATCTTCTCGCAACAGTGCACACACAGGCACAGAGCAGATGACAATATATGGTTACACTTTATGCATAGTCGAAGTTTTCCTTGGAAAAGGTGCGGGTATGCAAACTGTATCTTAGAACTCATTGCTATCATTAGCAGAGGTGAGGCGCAGGCACAGCACCCTGGTGGTGGCACTGAGGAAGGGTACACATTTTCCTTGGTGGTCTCCAGATGAAGGCTGGACATCATCGCTGTGCCCTTTTCACCTTTCTCCTCTAGGCTTTTGCAGTCTTCTGTTTGCCGTTTCAGTGACTTTCTCACTGGTTTCAGCAAGCTCTGTCCTTCATTTTTGCAAGTTTTGTCCTCTATTTCGTGACAAGTTTTATCCAGTGTCTTAAGCTTGTGGGTAAAATTTGCTAGCTTCCATGTCTATCTTATTCTTGCCTCAGAATGCCCAGGCACAGTGCTTTTAACCCTTTCACAGCCAAGGACTGGAGAGACACTGCCGGACACTGGGAATTCCTGCAGGTGCACCCACCTTTGCAGACAAGGAGGCTCCAGCCTCGCTGGGAGAGGGCCCAGCTTTTACACTGTTAAACAAACAAGATGACATCACTTCTAGTGTGGGAACATCTGGTTTCATTCTCCATTTGGTTTCTCCCAAAGCCTGGCCAGGGCTCAAGGAGGAAGCAAGGGAGTTGGCTTTGATCATACAGCCCCAAACAAAGCCAGATGAGGTGTCACAACAACTCTAACGTGGAATCATAGCACACCAAGTTCTCACACTGCAATGATTGCAGTGACTGCCACAAATGCATTTTGCAGCAGCCTCCAGTTTGGAAGCCAATTCCACCATGAAGAATTTTCTTCTTTCTGCCTCTCTTCTCCTGCTCTTTCTGTTGAGGTGATTCCTGATTATTGGACTTCAAACCCAACACTGATTCCTGCAACATTCCTGTCCTAGAATAGCACAGGCTCCTCTCTAGACAGCAAGCAGATAATCCAAGATCCTGCAGTCCTGTAGAGCCCTGATTCGTGTTTGTTGGAGCTCAGTGGATGTGCTATTGGATATTTTAATAGCATCTCTTTTTACTTCTTCTAATAATGGTTTTAGCTTGTTAATGTAAACTCCACAGGACAAGGCAGTGCACATGGGGCACAGGGTGAACCAGAATCTCTGGGTTTCTGAGACCCAAGGCACTCTTTGTGGGGAAAATGTTCTCTTGGCCCCAGCTCTTCCTTGTGGTTGTTGTCAAAGTACTCTCAAGGGAGGCATCAGTCTTGCTTGGAAACAGGACCCAAACCATCCTTTAGGAAGCTGTTTATGGCCTCCACACATCCAGCAGCCCCCATTCCCAGTACCAAAGGTCTGATTTCCTATTTCCTACTGTGGGTTGATGATGGATCCAGGGCTCCTCCCTGTGCTGCTGTTGATTCCCCAGTGCCTTTGGGCCAGAGGAGTTTCACAGTGGCCCTGCAGCTGGGAGTGGTGTGACACTGACACTGACCAGCTCCAGCACCCCGAGTTCTATGGACATTGTGAGTGATGGAAAAGCAGAGAAATCCTTCCACATTGTGGCCTCTAATTATAACAGGGTTTGGTTTCTCCTGAAGGGAAATCCTAGTGAATCCTGTAAAGCTGCTAATTGTATTCCCGTGTTCCACAGCACAGTTTTTTGTAACTCTCCCTGCCCAGGCTCCCTCATGAGTCAGAGCCCATTGACAGAGTTCTGGGCAATCCATAGGGTGGGTCCTCCAAGAGCAACCCATTCCTGCCAACATTAGTTGAGAACATACCCAGCAATTAGTTACATTGAGTATTTTGGCTACTTTGATTTTTCCATTCTCATAAATATTTTCATGACTAATCCCTTGGTGAAACTCGAGGTGTTTCTGGCAAACAAAGATTCTGGCTAACTCACAAGATACAACATAAAGCTATGAGCAGTACTTTAGCGACAAGGGTACTCATTCTTTTTCCTCAATCTCATTCATATTAGGAACAATGGAGCTGGTGCCTTTTTAATTCCAGAATATTGCCCCCAAGGACCTTTGCTGTTCAGCTTTCCCGTGGTCTCTGTGGGTAACAAGGCTTGGTGGGGTCCTCTCCCCTTTGGCTGGAGAGGTTCCAGGTCCCAGTCCTTGATGAGCACCCAGGCTCCTGGCTGGAATTCCTGTGGAAGTCCCTCAGTGTCACAACAGCCTTCACATGGAGCCCAGAGGATCAGAGCATTTTCCAAAGGGGCTGTTGGGACAAACAGGGAGATTTGCTTTGGCAGGATCTCTAAAATGATATCCCACAACATTGACTTGTTCTGGCATAGAACACACAATGGGAATATGAAGGGACATATTCCCACCATTCCTGCCCAGGTTTCAGAATTCAAATAGTGCTGTCTTTCCCCTGAGCTGTTCCCTCAGCTGGCTTGGGAGGGCCATTTGGCCTCTGCACCCACACTCTGGCTCCGTTATTAGGACTGCTGGATCCAAACCCTCTATCTCTACCAACAGTGCTGATTGGAGGTGGATCTCTTTCTTTCACAATTGTTTTTAAAACTGACAATATCAATATTTGTGCTACCCAGTCATGGGGTTGAATAATCTAATCTTTTTCTATGTTGTTTAGCAGACTAACTTCTCCTTGATAATTTGCATCAATTCCTCCTCCCATGATATGAACACTTTTCAAGGCCAAGCTGCAGGAGCAGTGATCAAACCAAAGTGTCCTGGAGGAACCTGAATTCCTATTCCTGTATTGATAACTCTCATTTGCTTCTGATTTATCCTAATCAATTCCAATGCATGAAGGTCCAGCCCTGCAGCCTCTGGGGTGGCCCTGCCAGGGGTCATCACACCCAGAACAATTTCCCAGGAAGTCCAAGTCTCACTGTCCATGGTTGTATTTGCAAACTGGGTGCAGCTTTGCACACCCAGAGAGTTTCCATTTCCCTGGTGGGCCCATGTTAAGGGTATGGAGCACATCTGGGAGATGGGTTCTCCATCGGGACAGGTTCCCATCTTAACATTTTTTCAACTGCTCTTTTAACAACCCCTTCATCCGTTCAATCAATCCTGCAGCTTTTGGATAGTCAGGTACATGAAAAACCCAGCAGCCTTAATCCCTGTATTTTTCACTGGAACAGACAAAGCATTCCACATCACAGTATCAGCAAACCCTATAAAAACAGCCAATTTCTTCCCTTCCTCCTTTATTCCTCTTGTACAATTTGCAAAGTTTACCACTGACATTTGGGTCTTGGCCAGTTCTTTTCTGTCAGGTATTTAGTGTTACAGAGGGTAGCCCAAGTTAAAAAAATAGTATTGTCAGCATTATTTCACATTATTGATTTTTAATTATATATATAAATATATATTATTCTGTTGTGTTATTTTATATGTCTATTATTATTATTCATATTAATAACATTATCATTATTTCACTTGCACAAATGAATATGAGCTGAAGAATTAAACCTTCCTTTGTCACTCCATGTGGGAGCATTCCAAAACCAATTCTTCCTTCTGTGGTGCTGTTAACAAAACCCATCCTCATCTTCCCAAACCCACAAATTCTTTTCCTTTTTCCATATGCAATTTTTGGATGCCTTTTAACACATCCAGCAGTTCAGCCTCTTTTAACCGACTGCCCCACCGCTGACAGGGTGCTCTGACCTCAGCCCACATCAGAGCCAGCAAGATCTAGGGAAGAGCTTCCCATCGAGGAATTTCAGACAGGACTGATACCTCACATTTACATTTAAGAAGTGACATTTTGGTGTGATCTGGCCAGATTTCACCAGTTTTAATTTAGCAATGAGCAGGGTCAGCACCAAAGACACAGACACCACCTGAAGGAATCAGTGTCATTTACTGCAGCTCAAAGCAGCAAAGGAGCACAAAAGGAGCAGCTCAGCAATGCACCCGACCATCACTACCAAAGATTTCCTGCAGGGATTGAGAAAGATCCATCACCAGTTCCCCTCAGACTTTCCCATCACCCACATGCACACATCAGCTGGGGGAAGCTGTCCCAGCCAAGGACTGCAGAGCCACTCCCGGACACTGGGAATTGCTGCAGGTGCCTCCAGCCACAGGTGAGGCTCCAACCTGCCTGGGAGAGGGCCCAGCTCTGACAGTGCTGAATAAACAAACTGACAGCACTTCTAGGGCAGGAACAGCTGGTTTCATCCTCCTCTTGGGTCCCTCCCAAAGCCTGGCCAGGGCCCAAGGAGGAACCAAGGGAGGTGACTTTGACCATCCAGCCCCAAACAAGGCCAGATGTCAGATTTCATGGCCTTGTCTGGCTTCTAAACACAGAAAGGTCAATACATGTCTCAGTAATGAGTGGATACATCTGTCACAGTGCTAATGACCATGCATATTTTGCTAATGAGCAGATACAAAGATAACCTTTGGTTGAAGGTTGATGCAGAGGTCACCTTTGGCTCAGGGCCTGCTGTTCAGGCCTCACTCAGGCCTCTTGTCCAGGCCTGCCATGAGCAGGGACATCTTTTACCACATCAGGTTGTTCAGAGCCCTGTCCCAGCTGGACTTGAATGTTTCCAGGGATGGGGCATTGACCTCCTGCAGCCCCCCACATCCCCCCTGGCCACAGAACCTGGCTGCAGAAATGGGTCCTTGGGGTGCTTTCCAAGGAAACTTGAAGGGATGAGGGATCCAAAGCCAGCAGTGGGGTCAGTGCAGTGTCCATGGCCACAGCCCCTTGCAATGGCCCGGGGCAGGTTGGGATGATGATCCACCCTCACTCCTGGCCCAGGGCAGGGCTGCAGTGCTCTTGGTGGCACCTTGGGCTTGGCCCACACTTGAGGAGGGTTTCTGTTTTACTGGGGAAACTCAGGAGTTTCAGATTGCTTCAAAAATCAAAGAAGAAAACCCCCTCTTTTGGTTATCTGCAGCCAGTTTTCTGAGAAAAGCAGGTCCCAAGTGAGTGAAATGAGACAGGATGGGGCTTGGGGAATGTGGAGCAAGTTTGTCCACACTGGGTCAGACCTCAAGGCACAGCTTCTCTGAGCAGGCCAGACCTCCTTAGGAGGAACCCTGGAACAGTATCAGTAACTGAATGCTGTACTCACCTCTGCTCTAAAGAGAAAAATTCACCCATGAAAATAGGAATGCATATTTCTTAGGAGATCTTTGAAACATTTCTCCATAATGCTAGGAAAAAAGACTTCCTAATGAACTGTAACATACCAGAGGGAATCAAGGCACATCCATGGTATCTCAGGAATTGCTTTCTCCAAATGAGCCCCGTGGTGCATTTCGTGCTGAGCCCTGGAACCTCAGGGCCTGAGAGGAGATTGCACAAACCTTTCCAGGAGTCAAAGTCAGAAGAAAAACCCAAAGTGTCTCCAAGCAGTAATGGGTCCCGCTAAGGTCCATCCCAAACACAAGGACTCCTCATGGACCCCTTGGTGTAGAGAACTGGAGGCCAGGATTGCACAAAAACCTCTCAGAGACTCAGTGGCAAAAAGAAGTACTTAAATTACCCCTGAGTACCTTGAAGCATTAATGAGCCCCATTGAGCGTTGTTACAGGCTAAGAATCTCAAGGGACTAATTAAAGCAGATAATTGGAGGCCATGATTGCACAAACCTCTCAGACTCAGTGTCAAAAAAAGTTCCTTAAAAAATCTTGAGTATCCTGAAGTATTAATGAGCCCCACTGAATGTTATTACTGACTAGGAATCCCAAGGGACTTGTTTAAGTAGATGACTGGGGCCATGATTGCACAAACATCTCACAGAGTCAGTTTTAAAAGGGAAACACCAAGTACCTTAAAACAACTGAAGTACCTTAAAGAATTAATGAGCCCCACTGAGTGTTGTTACTGACAAAGCCTCTCAAGGGGCTAATCAAAGCAGATAATTGGAGGCCATGATTGGAGGCACAAACTTCTCAAAGAGCCAAAGCAGAAGCAAAACCAAAAGTCCTTTGAAGAACCTGCAGTCCCTGGCAGCACTCAGAGTCCCCCAGGGCCATTGCTGACCAAGGCTCCCCAGGGACTCCTTCCAGCACATCCTTGAGGCCACTGGCATGTGAGGGGGATGCTGAGGGCAGCACATGGGGCTGACAGTGCCCAGCCTTGCTGGGGCTGTGCCAGGAGGCCCCAGGGCCTCAGGACAAGGTGTCTCCTCACAGCCCTTGGTGGCACAGAGGCTGCTGTGCCCCAGGACACCAGGACTTTGCTTCTCTTTGTCCCCACCTGTCATCACTGCCTCCAGCTCTCTGCTCTGCCTGGGGCCTGGGGACACTTTCTCTGTCCTGTCCCTCAGTGGGACCCATTAAAACTTCAAGAAACTTTGGAGTTGGATTCTGACTGGGAA
>JAIXNV010000945.1:0-13161 GCA_020917445.1 Riparia riparia
GAGATTGCCTGAAACTTAGGAGTTTTAGATTGCTAAAAAAGGAAGAAAGCTTCTCTTTTCGCTGAGCAAAGCAGGTCCCAGGTGAGTGAGGGGAAACAAGAGAGGGTTGGGGGATGTGGAGCAAGCTTGTCCACACTGAGTCAGAAGTCAAGACACAGCTTCTCTGAGCAGGCCAGACTCCTTGAGACTGACCCTGGCTCAATATCAATCACCGAATGCTGCAATCTCCTCTTGTGTAATGAGAACAGTAACAAAATACACCCTTTAAAATAGGAATACATATTTCTTAGAAGCTCTTTGAAATATTTCTCCATAACTGCAGCTAGAAACCTTCCTAATGAACTGCTCCAGAGTGGCGGGAAATCAAGGCACAGCCATGGTTTTCAGGACTTTCCTTATCCTAATGAGCCCTGTGCTGCATTTGGTGCTGAGCCCTTGAACCTCAGGGCCTGAGAGGAGATTGCACAAAGCTTTCCAGAAGTCAAAGGAAAAAAAGTGTCTTGAGGCACTAATGGCTCCCGCTGAAGTCCATTCCGGACTCAGGCTCTTCATGGAGTCCTTGGAGGAGAGAATTGGAGGCCAGAATTGCACAAAAACCTCCCAGAGACTCCGTGTGGGAAGAAAATTGCAAAGTACCTTAAACACCTTGAGTATCTCAAAGCATTAATAAGCCCCAGTCAGTGTCAATGCAAAGCTCTCCAGGGAGTCATTAAAGCAGATAATTGGGGCCATGGTTGCACAAACCTCTCAGAGCCTCCAAGGCAAAAGCAAAAGCCAAAGTCCTTTGAAAAACCTGCAGTGCCTGGGAGCATTCAGGAGCCCCCCAGGGCAATTGCTGACTAAGGCTCCCCAGGGACTCCTTCCAGCAGATCCTTGAGGCCACTGGGATGGGAGGGGGATGCTGAGGGCAGCACAAGGGGCTGACAGTGCCCAGCCTTGCCGGGGCTGTGCCAGGAGGCCCCAGGGCCTCAGGACAAGGTGTCTCCTCACAGCCCTTGGTGGCACAGAGGCTGCTGTGCCCCAGGACACCAGGACTTGGCTTCTCCTGGGCACTGCCAGCCCTGCCAGGGCCCTTGGCCATGTCCAGCACAGCTTGTCCTGCGCTGTCCCACAGCTGCTGCACACTCCCATCTCGCTGCCCCCCTGGCTCTGCCCTGACATGGCCAGCCCTGCCCTGACCTCTGCCCAGGGCATGTCTGACACCCCCCATCCATTGGTCTGGGGATGGGAAAGTGTTCCTGAGGGCACAGGGAGGGGACAGCTGGGCTGGGCTGGGCTGACCCAAGGGAGCTCCCATTCCTTGTGATGTCATGGTCAGCAATAAACTGAGGGGAAAGAAGGGCGATGGGGGTGGCGGTGAGGGCTGTGGATGTCTTTTATTATTGAGACATTTCTCACACCAAGCACAAAGTACAGGTACTCCATCCTTTCCTGCCAGGAGCTGGCTGGACATTGTCTGCCGATGGGAAGTAGAGAATTGATCTCAGTTGTTATTTCTGTCCTTACACATGTGGCCTTTGCTTTTTGAGGCTGAGGAGGATGGTCACAGCACGGACATGCAGCAGGACAGTGACCAAACTGCCCGAGCACTCCGGCCTTGCACCCACAGAAGGGCTTGGAAGGGGAGTGTGGAGCTGGGAAGAGGAGATGTGGAAAGAGCCAGGGCCATTGTCCCTGTCTGTGCTGGCTCTGCTGCGAGCCTCTTTCCTTCCCATCTGCAAAAGATCATTATTTTATTCAGATGCATAGGGAACAAAGCTTTTGAAAGTCATTGAGATACTGAATGATGGCAGATACTCATGTAGAAATACTGTGAGTAGTGATATTCATTTGTGGAAAACGTAACAGTAGGAATGTATTAAAAAATGCAAAAATGGAAAAAAAGACACAAAGACTGAGATTGAAATAAGCTATATTCAGAAGGTCCTGCAGAAGAAAAGAAGCAGGTTTTTGCTTCTGAAATCCAGCCAGCAGTTTCCTCATGGACTCCACGAGTTCCTTATTCCTCAGGCTGGAGATGAGGGGGTTCAGGGCTGGAGGCACCAGCGAGTACAGAACTGACAGGGCCAGATCCAGGGATGGGGAGGAGATGGAGGGGGGCTTCAGGTGGGCAAATAAACCGCTGCTGACAAACAAGGATACCACAGCCAGGCGAGGGAGGCACGTGGAAAAGGCTTTGTGTCCTAGGAGGCCCCACTTTGCCCAAGGAGAGCCTTGCATCCATGAGATTCCCTGTTGTCACAATGCTCTGCTGGGTTCCGTGGGGCTGTGCTGTGTCACAGTGGACACTGAGCTCCACGTGCCCTGGCGCTATCCAAGTGGCACCTGGCTTCCATGAGGCCCCGCTGTGTTTGCAGTGGACACTTGGTTCCCCAGGATGTCCTTGTGTCACAGAGCTCTCCTGGTGCCATGAGGCCCGGCTGTGTTGATGCCTTCAGGAACCCAGAAATAAAGTAACAGCCTTGGAGATAATATTATAGAGGAGGTAACAGAAAGGCTGATCTTAGTGGAGGCTTCCAAGGGGCAGATATGGAAAATGTCCACAAAACGCCCAGCCCCCCAAAGGGTGAATACAGTTCTATAAATACAGCAGATTAGCATATTTGACAAAAATCACCAGTTAGAAGCACAGGTGGTGAGGCATGACAAAGTTCCTTGCAAGAGTCACTCTGTCCATGACTGGACACTTCAGGCACAGCAAGGAAGGAAAGCAACAACATGACCAAAGCAAATCCAGGCAATCAAACCAGAAAGGAACCGAGGACTGTCCCTGTGTGTGTGACAAGAGGACAGTGAGGGCAAAGATAAAAGGAACGCGGCCTAAAAGCTTAACAGAGCTCCAACTTAACAGGACTTGACTTATACCCTAACCTTAACTTACACCTTCAACTTCAAAATTTAGCAAAGGAACAGCACTTGACAGTATTTATCCAAACTTACAAACTATGGCTTAACCATTCACAGAGGAATAGTATTTAACTTAGCGTATAACTTCTATTAAACCTGGAATTATGGTAAGGCACTTCACAAAGCACTGACTCAGAAAACTCTAAACCCTGCAACTTCAATTATCTGTACTT
Organism: Riparia riparia; assembly: GCA_020917445.1. NCBI lineage: Eukaryota > Metazoa > Chordata > Aves > Passeriformes > Hirundinidae > Riparia > Riparia riparia. Next base: position 3,081 of record JAIXNV010000945.1, read on the forward strand.
TGAGAAGAGGAAGTCAGGAGAAAAGAGAGAGAGAGATCCACAAGTCAGGGCCTTGGATTCAGAGTCATCTCAGCTGCTGTAAGCTCCAGGGCCGTGGGATGTGTCCGTGTCACAGCCGTGTCACAGCCTCACCTCCTCTGGCCCCTCTCACAGGTGGGGTTTTCAGGGTGCCAGGGGCTTGGCAGCCACTTTGGGGCTGGACCAGAGGCTGCAGCGGCTGGGGCAGTGACCATCCCAAAACCACCTCAGAAACCAGGGATGCACCAAAATCCCTTCAAGAACATGGAATACCCAAAAACTCACTCAAGAACGGGCTCTCCCTTCCTTCATCATCCCAAACCTTTGGCTGTCTCATTCCAGACTTTACCACACCCTCCTAATCCCCACCCAAACCCATCTCACACCTTCTGGGCATCAAGACCCCCTTCCCAAGCCATATTTCTCCCATCCCACCCCTCCCAATCCCCATCCCACCCATCCTGCCCCACCCAATGCTCACCTCACCCCTCCCGATTCACAACCCACTTCGCCCAACCCCCTTCCAATCCCATTCCACACTGAGGGGCTGAGGAATTGAGTCATTTTGGGGTGGCATTAAGTAGTTTTCAGTGGCATGGAGTGTTTTTGAGGTGACAGATCAAACCCTCTTGTCTCTTTGAGCATTAAGAAATGGAGACAACCACACCAAATACCCCCAAATCCTCCCAAATATCACCCGGAATCCCAGATGCTCTTGAAACACAAGTAAAAAGTGAGACTTCAGATGCCTTTGATGAATTTGTTGATTTTCAGTCCAATTTTGCTGATTTTAAAGGGATGAAGATGAATCAAAAGAATATTAGGGACCACCAAACTAAAGGATCACCAGCCCAGTGTCTTCCCAATGTGGGTCCCCTGATAGGAGATGGAGTTGGAGCAGTGCAGGAAGCTCTTCCCACAGTCGGGGCACTCACAGGGATTCCGTTACTGCTGCCTCTGTTGGTGTTGGGACAAGGTAGAGCTGTCTGAGAAGCTCTTCCCACACTGGGGACACTCGTAGGGCCTCTCCCCAGTGTGGATGCGCCAGTGGGTGATGAGGGTGGAGTTGTGCTTGAAGCCCATCCCGCAGTCGGGGCAGCGGAAGGGCCTCTCCTCTGTGTGAATCCGCTGGTGGCGTAGGAGAGTGGAGCTGGTCTGAAACCTCTTCTGTCACTGGGGACACTCATAGGGCCTCTTGCCAGTGTGGATCATTTGGTGGATGATCAGTTGGGACTCTTGTTGAAGCCCTTCCTGCATTCCCCACACTCATATGGCCTTTCCTCAGCGTGGAGGTTCTGGTGGTGGATCAAGTTGGAGCTGTGGCTGAAGCTCTTCCCACACTGCTCACACTCACAGAGCCGTTCCCTGGTGTGGATCCTCTGTGGCAGATCAGGCTGGATCGGTGGCTGAAGCTCATCCCACATTGCCCACACTCGCAGGGCCTCTCCCCAGTGTGGATGCGCCGGTGCCTGATGAGGGTGGAGTTGCGCTTGAAGCCCTTCCTGCAGTCGGGGCAGCGGAAGGGCCTCTCCTCTGTGTGAATCTGCTGGTGCACAAGGAGATGGGAGCTCCTCCAAAAGCTCTTCCCACACTCCCCACACTCGTAGGGCCTCTCCCCAGTGTGGATCCTCTGGTGTCTGATCAGTTTGGACTTCTGGTTGAAGCTCTTCCCACACTCCAAGCACTTGTGGAGCTTCTCCCCATGATGAACCTGATCATGGACCACCAGCTCCGAGCACTGGCTCAATCTCTGTCCACCTTCCTGGTACAGGGTGGGTCTTTCCTCCTCAGAGCACCCTGGGATGGGTTTGGAGCTCCTACTCCTGCAGGATCTCCGGCATTTTTTCTCCCCATTTGATTCCTGTGCCATGGAGCCGGTCGAAATGGCCTCTTCCACAAGGTTCTGCTGCAGGAGTTGTCCTCCCTGGTCTCCATCCTCAGCTCCTCGTCTGGGGGAGGAAGGACAAGGACAGGATGGGATTTGTCTCCGTGCCACAGGGAAGGGGAAGGAGATTCCTCAATGCTCCACAGCAGGACGGCATCGGCAGCGGGGTTGTCCTGCAGCTGGGGGCCAGGCTGGGCTGGGAGATGGAGCAGGAGAGAGGGGGAAAGGGGCACTGACTTCCTCCTCACCTGCCTGGCTGTCCCAGGGCATCTTCCCTTCCTCGCAGCCTTCTCTGCAATCCAGCCAAGGTTTAGGAATGAGAAATTCTGGTATGGGCACAAGGCTTTAGGGGGTTCCTCCCGCCTAAGTCCATCTCTAGAAGTCAGCGGCCATCTGGGGCCCATGAAAACCTCCCAACAAAATGACTCAGACCTGAGAATGCCTCCCAGGAATTCTCTGTCTCTGGTCTTCCCCCTTTGGTCTTCAGGGGTTCCCCCTGTCCCAGCTGCTGGGGGTCACACTCGTACTGGGGTCCTGCATCTATTTGGTCACCACCCTCCCCAGGCTGCTGGGAGTCCCAGGAATACAAAGGTTCCCCCTTTTCCTCCTCCCCACTCAGGGATGCTGGGGTTTGGGGGTTCCTTGGGTCCCTTCTCCCCTCATTCTCTGCTTTGGGGTGCAGGGGCTCCAAGGAGTCCCCCCTGCCCCTCTCCAGGCTGGTGAGGGTCCCGCCAATCGCAGCGCTCCCCCCTCTCTGGGCTCCCCACTTTGGGCTCCTGGGGGACACAGGGCTCTGCTCCTCCAGCCTTGCTGGGGACCCTGGCTGGGGACTTCCAGCCCTTGGGGCTCCTCTTGGCAGATTTGGGCTGGGGGAACGCAGACAGGGCTGGGGGATCCCAGGAATGGCATCACTGGGAGTGACTGGGCTGTACTGAGCTAACTGGAGCCTTACTGGGGCAACTGGAACTGACTGGGAATGGCTGTGAGCATGCTGAGGGCAACTGGGATATTCTGGGGCGTGTCTGTGCCCATAACAGGGGGACTGGAACCACACTGGGAACAGCTGGGACCGTGAGGGGGACAACTGGAAATCTTCTAGGGACAACAGGGATCCTACTGGGAGAAACTGGGAACAACTGGAATTATTCTGGCAGCAACCGGGATCATGCTGGGATTACAGTGGAAGGAGCTGGGACCATGCTGGGTGAGACTGGGAACACACTGAGGGTGGCTGGTCTCAGACTGGGATTGATTTGGTGTGGTTGTGAGCAACTGGAACCACACTGAAAGCAACTGGAAGGAACAGGTGGTGACTGGGAGCGTGCTGGGGGTGACTGAGATATAGTGGGAGAGACTGGGAGTCACAGGGATCACACTGGGGGCCACTGGGATATATTGGGAGTGTCTGTAACCATACTGGAGTGACTGGAATCACACTGGGAACAGGTGGGACCACAGTGGCAGCAGCTGGGAGTGAGTGGGACCACGCTGAGAGGGACTGGGACTATTCTAGGCACAGCTGGGATCATGCTGGGAAGAAGTGGGGACAACTGGAACTATTCTGGCACCAGCTGGGATCATACTGGGATTACAGTGGGAGCAACTGGGACCATGCTGAGTTAGACTGGGATCACACTGAGGATGACTGGACTCCTACTGGAATTGACTGGGAGTGGCTGTGAGCAATAGGAATCATGCTGAGAGCAACTGGGAGGAACAGGGAGTGACTAGGGTCACGCTGGGGGTGACTGGGATATACTGGGAGAGACAGGGAACCATGGGGATCATACTGGAGGCTACTGGGGTCATACTGGTATTGACAGAGAGCAACTGAGATCACATTGGGGGCCACTGGCATCACTGGGGGTGACTGGGACTTTCTGCAAGTGACTGGAATCATACTGGAAGTGGCTACAATGATACTGGGATTACAGCAGGACCCTGACTGGGGGTTACTGGGAACTACCAGACCCATGCTGGGAGCCAACTGGGCTCACACTGGGAGAAACTGGGCTGCATGCTAGTGACAACTGGGATGTACTGGCAGTGACTGGGATAAAACTGGGGGACACTGAACCATGCTGAGGTAACTGGGAGTGCCTGGCAATGACTATGAGAATGTTCAGGGCAACTGGGATATACTGGGAGTGCCTGAGACCATGCAGGTGCTGACTGGGACCACACTGGGAGCCACTGGGAATGTGCTGGGGGGAACTGGGACCACGCTGGGGGCAACTGGGGACAATTGTGAGTGATTGAGGCTCTGCTGGGACAGACTGGCATCATACTGGGAGTAACTGGGGCTATACTAGGAGCAACTGGGAGAGCTGGGAGCACACTGAATAAAAGTGGGTGCAACTGGGAGAAACTGGGACTGTGCTGGGGTAAATTGCATCATAATGGGGAATGACTGGCAGCGACTGGGCTCACTCTGGGAGCAGCCACTTCCAGCACCGGTGTTGGAAAATAACTATATTACAGGGAGAAGTACAAGAAAAGAATGTGCTGACCACTGAAGCAGGAGGAACGGAGTGGGACGTCGTGGTTAGATGATTGCTGTGAATGCAATAGTCAAACAAGAATAGAATTTATGGTGGGAGCCTTTGATGGGGTGGGAGGTAGACTCTATGGGAACGGGATAAGGAGAAGTAGCTTAGGGAAGTAAATGTTTAGAAGATGTATAGCCTATAGAAATTCACAAGATTAATGTTAAACGGAAATGTCATGATGATGTAATATGTAAGGAATAGTATAAAAGCTGTAAGAAAATGAGGGTTGGTGGGATTCTGATTTGGGACACAAGTCCCGAGTCCCCGGGCCCCGAATAAAGCCCCACATAAACTACTCTGTTAGTTTGTGTTCCTTCGTCTGGGCAACAGTTTTCTGGCGACCGCGGCAGGACTCCGAGGGTTGCTGGGGCGGTTCGCGAGGTGATCTGCTCCGCGCCGGCACCAGGTGATTTCTGGGGAGACATCAACCCGTGCCCAACCCCGCGCCTGTCGGACAACTACGAGGTAAGCCCAAAAGGTGCTTTATTCTTGAAAGGTATTAGAAGCCTGCCGAATAAGACGGACCTACGCTCCGCACGGTTGGGCTTGGACGTCCCAGGTTGGTGGAAAAAAAATTGGCCGTAAATCTCGACGAAAGTCGAGTAGGACCAATACCTGCTAGCAGGATAAAGGTGGTAAAGGATAAAAGGTGGTAAAGGAATATAAGGTGGCAAAGGATGCCATTTAAAGGATTTAAAACCTCCTCAACAGGAATAGAAATCCCGGAGGATTCACCCCTAGGGTGTTTAATAAAGAAATGGAAGGAAGGAAATTTTGGTCAAGAATTAGCTAAAGATAAGCTGATTGATTTTTGTAATTATGTTTGGCCGCAATATGATACCGCGGGAATGCAATGGCCTAGGAATGGGACTCTGAACCATGACATTATTACTCCAATGATGCATTATTTACAAGATAATGGTAAATGGGAGGAGATACCGTATCTGGATTTGTTTTACTATTTGGGACGAAAAACGGAATGGCAGAAGGAATGTGGAATAATGGTCCTAACGGTGACTAATGAGAAGTGTCGGGGGTGCGAGAACCGGGATCAGAAGGCTGGTTATCTGGTTAAATATAAAGATCCTGAGGAAGATTTGTCGCTACTAGTTTCCCCTAGTGCTCCCCCACCTGAGACCGCTTCAGAGGAGGAAGAAGAGGGGGGTGGGGAGACACGGGAGGAGGGGAACGGCAAAGATAAGCGGCATACCCCGATATCTAGGCGGACGAGGGGTCACCTGGTCTCTCGAAGAGGGGGGCCGAGGGGGAAGACACACGTGATGGCCCCCTTGAGAGAGGCAGTGGGACCCCAGGGGGACCGAGTGATGGTAAAGGTTCCGTTTTCCCCAAATGACCTGATGATTTGGAAACAGTCCGCGAGATCTTATCGGGAGGATCCGGACCGTACGGCCAGGGTAGTAAAAATGGTAATTAAAACTCAGAACCCTGATTGGAATGATTTACAGGTTTTATTAGATACCCTGATGGATTCTACTGAAAAGGAAATGGTGTTGCGAGCTATGACGGAGAAGGCAAGGGAAATGATAAGGTTGCGGGTGGCGGATGGAACCCTGAATGAATTAGTACCGCGGGAAGACCCTGAATGGGACCCCAATACAGCGGGGGGACATCAGGCGTTAAAGGGATACCAGGAGCTGTTAATTGAAGGAGTTAGAACAGGCATTCCAAAGACAGTGAATTGGTCTAAACTTTATTCAGTAAAGCAGGAAAAGAATGAATCACCTTCTGCTTTCTTGGAACGATTGAAGGAAACTGCAAGACGGTATACTAGCCTAGAAGTAGAGGGGGAAGCGGGTAGATTACGGTTAGCATTAATTTTTATGGGGCAGTCCCAAGAGGATATTAGAAAGAAATTACAGAAGTTGGAAGGTGAAGATACCCGTAACTTGGAAAAATTGTTAGAGGTTGCCTGGAAGGTTTACAACAATCGAGAAAAAGAATCAGTTAGGAAACAACAGGCTAGCATGTTGGCAGTACTCCAGCAGGCTGCAGGGAGAAATAATGGGAGGGGGCGTGCTCGCGGCAGAGGTGGATTTGGTAGAGGTCGTGGTGGGGGTCCGGTGAGATTGGGATATGACCAATGCGCCCTTTGTAAAAATAAGGGACACTGGAAAAATGAGTGCCCATTGAATAGTGGGATTGGAATTCCAAAACAATTTGGGAATCCGACAGCAGAGGTCGCTCAAGCGTTAGTGATGGGAGAATATCAGACTCAGAGCTGACTAGACCGGGATCTTAAGGTTATAATGGAAGTAGAGGGAGAGCCCTTAGAATTTAGAGTAGATACAGGTGCCACTTATTCTGCAGTCAATACCCGGGTGGGGTCATTAAGTGACACAAAGATACATGTAGTAGGGGTTACTGGGAAAATTGAAGAAAGGGCATTTCTTCGGCTGGTCGATATAAAGTTTGGGGAAAAGGAATTTGATCACCAATTTTTGTATATGCCAAATAGTCCTGAGTCATTGATGGGATGAGATCTGTTATCAATGTTGCAGGCAAAGATTATTTTTGACGGGGACAGGGTTAAGCTAGAAATTCCAGAAGAAAATATTGCAAAAATGTTTATCATTAACAAGGTAGAGCCCCAACCTATTGAGAAAGAAATTGAGCAAGCTGTAGTTCCTTGGGTATGGGAGACCAGGACCCCTGGGAAGTCGAAGGCAGAGCAGCCGGTGGTTGTAGAACTAAAGGAGGGAAAAGAACCAGTACGACTAAAGCAGTATGCTATAAAACCTGAGGTCAGGCGGGAAATAGCCCCAATCATTGAACAATACCTGAGTTTAGGCATTTTGCAGGAATGTGAGTCCGAATATAATACTCCCATTTTTCCAGTTAAAAAGCCCAATGGAAAGTATAAGCTAGTGCAGGATTTACGAGCAATCAATGAAATAACCAAAGATATTCACCCAGTAGTTGCCAACCCTTATATCTTGTTGACATCTGTATCAGAGAAATTTGAATGGTTTACTGTGATTGACTTGAAAGATGCCTTTTTCTGCATCCCTCTGGCACCTGAGAGCAGGAAATATTTTGCATTTGAATGGGAGAGTCCAGACACGGGACGAAAGAGACAGCTGACCTGGAACAGGTTACCACAAGGATTCAAGAATTCTCCTACCATTTTTGGAAACCAACTAGCTCGTGAATTAGAAGAGTGGAAGACGACCCAGGTAACAGTACCAAGCATGTAACAGTACCAAGCATGCTTTATGTAGTTCTTCAATATGTGGATGATATCTTTTTAGCAGCAATGGAACGAGACATTTGCTCTCAATTAACCATAAGTCTTCTGAACATGCTGGGACAAGGAGGATACCGGGTCTCAAGAGACAAAGCGCAGTTGGTAAGAACTGAAGTTGTCTATCTGGGGTGTGAAATCTCCAAGGGGGTACGGAAATTAGGAACTAACCGCATAACAGCTATCTGTGCCATACCAGTGCCCAGAAATCATCAGGAGCTCCGATCCTTTTTAGGAATGGTGGGGTGGTGTTGGTTGTGGATTTTGAACTTTGGACTGTTAGCACGGCCCCTATACGAAGTTCTTAAAGAGACGCAATGGACTTGGGGATGTGCCCAGGAAAAGGCCTTCCTAGAACTGAAGCAGGCCCTAAAGGAAGCCCCTGCGCTGGGATTGCCAGATCTGAGCAAAGAATTCCAGCTATACGTCACTGAAAGACAGAAACTGGCATTGGGGGTATTAACACAGAAAATAGGGCCATGGAAGCGGCCAGTGGGGTATTTTTCCAAACAGCTGGACACAGTAAGTGCCGGGTGGCCAGGATGCGTGAGGGCGGTAGCGGCGACTGTGTTGCTGATACAAGAAGCAAGAAAGCTGACTCTAGGAAAGAAGCTGGAAGTATATGTGTCCCATATGGTAATCGCAGTTTTGGAGCAGAAGGGAGGTCATTGGCTCTCATCCAGCCGCCTATTGCAATATCAGGCGTTACTGCGGGAACAAGATGATATAGAGCTAAAAATAACCCCTCATTTAAACCCAGCAGAATTCCTCAGGTCGAATCGAGAGGAAGGGGATCTGGTCCATAATTGTGTGGAAATAATTGAGCAGGTTTATGCAAGCAGAGAAGATTTGAAGGACACACCGATCGAAAAACCGGACTGGGAGTTGTTCACCGATGGATCCAGTTTTGTTGAGAACGGCACCAGGTATGCGGGATATGCGGTAGTCACGATTCTTCAAGTAATAGAGGCAAAGGCTCTTTCCCCTGGGACATCGGCCCAAAAGGCAGAGATTAGAGCTTTAACCCGAGCCCTCGAATTGAGCGAAAGAAAAAGGGTTAATGTTTGGACTGATTCGAAATATGCCTTTGGGGTAGTGCATGTACATGGAGCTCTGTGCAAGGAACGAGGGTTGTTAACATCTCAGGGATCAACAATAAAACATAAGGATGAAATCCTACTCCTGTTAGAAGCCGTAAGAAAACCTGCGGCAGTGGCAGTGATGCATGTGCCAGGACACCGAAGAGAAGATGGGAAAATATATCAAGGTAATCGATTGGCTGATAAAGCAGCTAAAGGAGTAGCAAAGGAAATAAGGACTCAATTAGCTCTCGTTCCAGCTAGAAGAAATCCGGTAGATTCCTACATGAAGGATGAACCCCCATACTTACCAGATGATGTGAAGCTAGCCCATCTAGCGAAAGCCCAGAAGAATGATAAAGGATGTTACGTCACAGCAACAGGGCAAGTGGTGGTACCCATGAAGATAATGCGAGCAATACTGGAAACCGAGCATCACAAGTGCCACTGGGGAGCAGAAGCATTGGTAAAATTCTTAAAAAATGAGGTAATCTCTAATCAGATGTTAACAATGGCTAAAAGAATTAATGCAACATGTCCTACTTGTGTGAGAAATAACCCTTTAGTGCGAAAACAGGTTCAAATGGGAGGGTTAAAGGTAGGTCCACAGCCCGGAGACTACTGGCAAATAGACTTCTCAGAGCTGCCTAAAGCCCAAGGTAATAAGCACCTTTTTGTTTATGTATGCACGTTCTCCGGATGGCCGGAGGCATTCCCCTGCTGCACAAACCAAGCAAATGAAGTGGTTAAGACCCTGTTGAAGGAAATAATTCCCCGGTTTGGAATCCCATTAGGAATGTCATCAGACAGGGGACCACATTTCATAGCAGGGATTATTCAGGGTGTAGCCAGGGCTTTAGGAATCAGATGGGATTTACACACTCCATGGAGACCGCAGTCCAGTGGCCAGGTAGAAAGGATAAATCAAACACTGAAAAATCAGTTAAAAAGGTTTGTCAGGAAGCCAAAATTCAGTGGCCCCAAGCTTTGCCGATAGCATTATTGCGCATTCGAATAAAACCCAGAGAAAGGTTAGGGGTCAGTCCCTATGAAATATTATATGGAAAGGCTTATCATGCTACCACCTATCAGGGGACCCACATTTAACGGGGGATCAGGTGTTACTAAATTATGTGTTATCTTTGAATAAGACTCTTGCAGCTGTGCGAGGAGCCTTGCAGTGGAACCGCCCGCTACCATTAGAAAACCCAGTTCATGACATCTCTCCAGGAGACCAGGTGTATGTGAAAAGTTGGAACGTGGAGCCTCTGAAAGAGTCATGGAATGG
>JAIXNV010000946.1:0-15801 GCA_020917445.1 Riparia riparia
AAGCTGGCTGTGCCAGGAGGCATCCCACGGCAGCTGGAGCCAGCCAGGCTTCGTCCAGCGATGGGTGCAATTCCTCCATCATCCCGAGGCTGCCAGGGCTGCACCCTCTCATCTTGTCCCAGCTCCAAAACTACTCACGGTTCTGGATTGGATACTTCCCCATCCAGAACCACGCTCTGCACTGGATCCCAGCTCCCAAAGCGACAGCAGCAGGACAAGGTACAAGCAGCCAGGCCTCCACAAGGACACATTCCCGGTGCCAGCAGCATGGCCTGGCAGGTGATCAGTGCCATTTCTCAGCACTAATTGCCTTAGCACTGCCCTGGGGGGTGCCGGGGGGTGCGTGCACCCGGAGAGGCTGCGGCTTTAAGCCCGGCATCATCCGGTGAGGCGGATAAAGGGCGGTTATACCGCGGGCATCACGCGGCGGCGGCGGGCCCGGACCCTACCTCCTCTGCAGCGAGGTCCGGAGGATTCCTGCCCCTTGCCAGCGCGGTGGCATCGTCCTCAGCCGACTCCGGCAGCAGCACCAGGAGGTCGAGCCCCTGCTTGGAGAGGCTCTCTGCCTAAAACCATTAGGAAGCGCTTAAATTATCCCAGGGGCTGAAGCGTGCTCGGCTGCCCTGTGTGCTCCGTGCTGCTCTGCTCGCTACCCACGGCCGGGATTTGTGAGCGGATTTAGGCCTGATTAGCCGGTGTCCAGCCCAGCACAGCTGCCTTGCTGCAGGAGTGGCCGGTGCCCGGCGTCACCCCAGCACCCCCCGGCACACGGCAGCAGCGCTGGGACTTTGCTCAGGGTGTTAATGTTGCTGTGACCACACTGGGAGAGGAATACCTGGGAGGAAAAACGGCCTGGGTGGGAACTGTCCTGCTTGCCAGACTGCAAATCCATGGTCACAGCATTGGTGTCCAGGTACCTGGGCAATGCTGGTGTACCCAGACCCCATCCTGCATCCCAGCCCCACATCCCCATCCCGCAGGCTCTGACAGCCCCCAGCACTCACCAGTTTGCACTGGGCAATGGTCAGGTCTCCCAGCACGGCATCCACGATGCAGTCGGCTACAGCGGCTGTGATGGACAGCTTGATTTCACTGGGAGCAGAAAGAGGGCTCTCAGGGGAGCAGCCACCAGCCCCACAAGCCATGGGGCCACCTCCCCAGAAGGGCTTTGCTGAGGACACGGATGCTTGGCTGAGGCTCACAGGGAGGCTCCCAAGACATGCCCATGTGCTGAGGCTTGCTGAGTCTGTGCTGCCAGAGCAGGAATGGGAACAGGCACTGGCTGGGATAGAGAATGCCAAATGCATCCCATTGTTGATGGTCAGGGCCAGCCAAGGGGATGTGCCTGCAGGAACTTCACCCCATGGGTTTCCCCAGCACCCTAGGGACTCATCCAAAGTGGATCCAAACAGGAAGCAAAGCTACAGCTGGAAAAACACAGCAGCAGGACCCAGCACACCTCTACCACAGTGTGGGCAGAGGAGAAGTTGGTAGAGAGCCCCTGGAATGCTCCTCTGGCCCCATGGGCCAGTGCCAGTGACTAAACGAGAAGGAAGAGCAGCACATCACCCACTTCAGCTTGCAGAAGACATCGGTGACCATCTGGTCCAGGACGGAGCTGAGGCTGAGCTGGTCCTGGAGGCAGATCCGCTCTGACATGGCGTTGACCAGCTGATCCCTGACCCCGCTCTTCTGCACCACAGCTGGGCACAGCCCGTGTGCCGTGTCCAGCACCGCCTGCATCATTGCCTGAAGTTTGGGGAGGAAAGGAAAGTTTCAGTTTCTTTACTATCAGGATTCACGTGGTTTTCAGTAGACACCATCCCTCTTTTCCTTGGGCCGAGGCTGGCAAACCTCCGGGGCTGCCCACGGGTGCCCACCTGGATTTCCCGGCTGCAGGTCTGTGATGCTTCCTCCGTGAGACACTCCAGCTTGTGCTGCAGCTTGCCATTCTGGTAGGGGGTGTTTCCTGCCTCATACAAGAGGGGCAGGATCTGCCATGGGAAGGGAGACGGTGTGAATCATCCCATGTCACCTCATATTCTCGTATTTCCATGCACAGCCTGTGTCCATGGCTGCCCCACGGAGGAGCATCACCCACACCAGATGGGGAGACCCAGTGATCTTTTGGCTTTGCTGGCCCAGGTTCAGGCATCCTCATCCCTCACAGGATGGGAATGCAAATCCCTGTGTCCCCTCAATTTCTCCCCACCACCCAGTGACTCTCCTTCCCCTCTTGCACCCCACTCCACTGCTACCTGCATCAAGGAAACCCTTAACCAGCGCTTTCACCACCTTTCCAACATCAGCACTGTCTTCTTAAATCCTTTTTTAAATCCTTAAATTCTTAAATCCAGCCAGATTAAGTAACCAGGGGCATGCCAGAGAGTTGGGGAAAGGGGAAAGGAGGTGGTTTGAAGAGAAGTAGAGGAGGAGAAAAGGGTTCAATGGGGAGAGAGAGCCAAGACCAGGAGGATCAAACCAGGTCTGACAGAGCCAGGAGCTGTCAAGCCAACATGATGGATTTTGTCATGGACTGATGGCCCACAATTCTCATTGCTGGGATGAAGGTGCCCCAGGGATTCTGTGAGCTTTCTCACCAGTGTGGGCATCTGTGGGCTGCAGGGTGTTCTCAAAGCTGGAGCACCCATCTCTCCCAAGGAGGGACATGTGAGCATGGGATACGAGAGGAAGAGGGGCTGTCATCCTGTGAGGAGTGTGCACACAGCTGCGTGTCTCTGGAGCAAGGGGACTAAGAACATTTTGATCTTTGTTCTAGAAGGGAATTCAGAGATTCTCAGCTGTTCTTTAATGTTTGCAAGCGCTCAGTGCTGTCCGTTGCATCGACAATCTGGAGTTCCCTGACTGCTGGTTAATGATGTCATTAAGGAATCAATGCCCTGCTTCGATCCCCGAATGGATGCCGGGTGAGCTGAGGGGGTTTCCCACACCGTGGACTCACGCTGACGGAGAGGTTGGCATTCCTGATGGCCTCCTCGGCGCAGAGGATGTCCGTCTCCACCTCCCTGCCCGTGCAGGTGCTGAGGATGTCGACGTGTTTCTGCACACTCAGGCAGATCTCATTCACCATCTGGAGCACAGAGAGGCTGTGTCATGTGCCGGTGCTGGAGCAGCACTGCCAGTTCCCCTCCTTGCCGTGACTTTCCCAGAGAAGAGTGTGCTTGGAGGGAGCACGGGCAGGTTACAGCCCCCGAGAGCATCCCTGCCTAATAACCAGGGATGCCACCCAGCAGGGATTTGCTGGCAAGAGTGCACAGGGGACAGGAACACTCTGTATAGGTTAGCGTAGCAGCAAGTTAACTCAGCAGTGCCTATGCATGAAATGCATGGATGCAATCAGCAGGATTCCAGGAGATCTGCTTTCCATCCGCCCCCACCCTCACCACAGAACCGTGAAATGATTCGGGTTGGAAGGGATCTTAAAAGTCCTCTCATTCCAACCTCCCTGCCATGGTCAGGGACACCTTCGAGCCCAACCTGAGCTTGAACACTTCCAGAGATTTGGCATCCACAATTGCTCTGAGCGACCCGTTCCATCCCTCCAACCTGCTCTGCCTTCCACCCAGGAAAGGTTAAAAGGGCGTTTTGCTGCTTGCAAGGGCTCACACGAGCAAGCCAGGCTCGTTTGGGGCAGGGGAGGAGCAGCACCAAGCAGTACTTTGTGCATCACACCTGTTCGGAGGAGGTGGTGAGGATGCCCTGCTGCAGGCGGAAGGTCTGCGCCGGCAGCGTTTGCCGCAGCTGGTTTCTCGTCAGGCAGGCCTGCAGCTGCAGAGGCAGGAGGCCATGAGCGGCGATGGTGGCACCCGGCCCCGCTTTCCCCGGCCCACGTCCCCCACCCACCTTGTGCACGGCCTCCTGGGTCCTCTCGGGGTGGCAGCGATAGGCCTGCGCCACGTCGCTCATCGGCAGCGGCATCGACTTGAGCGTGTAATTCCTGCCAGGCAGCGTGGGGTGAGCGGGTGCTGCCGCACCCGGGGCTCATCCCCCCTCTTCATGTCCCCACAGACACGACACGCACCCGAGAGCAGCCCGGGCGTTGTGCCGAGGCCCAGCCCTGGAGGCAGGGATGGCCGCACTCCGGCGCTCAGCAGGCACTGATGGGGTGGCAGTGGCCACCTGCCCAGACCCTCCGTGCACCCCTCTTTCTTCAGAGCCCCAGAGATCTGCACGGCCAAGCACCGGCCAGCGTGGTGGGTGCGCTCAGCGGGTGAACAAACCCTCCCCACCTGTCACGGGCAGGGAGGAGAGGAGCGTCACCACCAGCAGATCCCCCCGTGCTCACCGGGGGCTCCCTGAGGGACATGAGGCTGTGCTGGCTGGCATGCAGAGCCCAGGGGAGCCCCTGAGGTTGGAAGTGGGGGTGTCGTCACCAAACGGGTGTCAGGTTGCTTCTCTGGCTGCAAGGCCAGAGCTGTGGACCGACTCCCTTGGGACATATATGAAACTGTGTGATGGCCTTGCCATTCAAGGGGGAAAAAGGCCCTGGGGACGGTGACATGCTGGCGACAGAGGTTCTTTTGCATGGTGGTAAAAAGCCAGGAGGACCAAGACCCTCCTTCCTCACCTCTCCAAAGCTTGAGCCACCTCTAGGAGCCCATGGGCAGTTGTGTTGTTCCTGTCCCAAATCACAGTCCTGCAAAAAGAAAGACCTGGGTGAGCCCTGCCCACACCCACACCACCGGAGGGGTGCCAGCAAGAGCCAGCCCAAGGCTGACCCCAGGCATCAGAGAGCCTAAAAGTGGGATTAAAAATGACAATTTTCGGTATCCAAAGCCCAAACTTGGACTTTGCAAGGCACCATAAATTAGGTGAGTGCCTGGAGGGAGTGAAGGGCTGGGGGGGCACATTCAGGCACCATCCTGTGGGCAGGGACAGACGTCTCCCAGAGGAGCAGCCCTGGCTGAACACTGTTCCCTGCTCTCTGCAGACACCCCTGCTTTGGCTTTATGCACACCATGTGGTCAAAAATGGTGTTTTAGGAGCTGATGGCAGAGCCTGAGGCGAGGGCAGTGACCACAAAGATCTGTCTGCAGCATGCTGGGCTGTGCAGAAGCCTGGAAAAGGGGTGGCAAGCACCAGGACAGGGATTGAACTGCTCTCTTGTCCTTCACGTGTCCCCTGCCAGCGCTGCCAGATGACTGCCACGGGAAAAAATGCAGTCATAGCATCCAGCCACATACCAGGTGTGGTGCAGGACCACATCCATGGCCATCAGGAGCCATGACAATCCTCCTCTGATGGCATCAGCACCACAACCCCCACATCAGGGCCACCCAGCACAGGGGCACCCACGGGGCGTTGTAGCCCTGCTGCTACCTGAGCTTGGTGTTGATCTGCAGGGCCTTGGCGAGCATCTTGGCCCCCGTGTCCCCCATGGCGTTGCCGCTGATGTCCAAGGAGATGAGGCTGGTGTTGCTGCCCAGGGCGCTCAGCAGGACGTTGGTTCCCAGTTTGAGGCGCGATTCAGCCACAGACAGCGACTGGAGAGGCTAAAAAAGGGACAAGGAGGGGGACAGGTGTCCAGGACACGTCACGGTGAATGCTGCCCTTCAGACACAGCCTCCAGCCCTGTCCAGCAGCCTCTGGGCTGGGGCTGGTTTTGGAGAGAACAAGCGATGCTGACCCCCAGGAAACAGGAGGGCAATGAGTGCTTAGGCAACAGGCTGGATTTAGCTCAGATGCCTGGCAGGCAGTAAGGAGAAAAGAGAGGGTTTTTGGGAAAGCTGTGCTGAATCCAGGTTACGCCAAGCATCTCCTCCATGCCTTTAGCCAGACACAGGCTTCCATTTTCCCAGACGAGCAGGAACAGCTCCCACCTCTCTGTCTGAGCTTCTGCTTCAGACTGAGGAAAAATAAAAGCAGGACTTGAATGGCAGTGGGAGAGAGGGAGGATTGCTCCCAGCCTGTGAGGGAGGGATCTGGATGGCACCCTGGCATGGGCACTGCACAGTGGTGGCTGAGGGTGAGCAGGAGCATGGATGGGATGGTCGGGGTGGCTGGGGGCCAGCTGGACTTACACAATCCTCCTCCTGGATGAGCTGGACAATGCGGTGCAGGACATCCAACAGACCCTCCCTGTGGGAGACACTGTGTGTGAGGGGGTCACTCGTGCATGCCCTGGGGCCACAGAGGCAGCTGGAAGAGCTCTGTCCTCCCTGCCACTCTTGCCTGGGCTATGACTCTGACACTGCACCAGGGGCTGGCAATGGTGACCCTCCCCACTCCAGGATGGGCAGGCAATTCCTACCAGCCCATGGGCTTTTGATGGGAGAGAGAGTCGAGGTGGGTGCACCATTCCAGGATGGCTCCAAGCCTGGGTGCTGCTGCTTTGCACTCACTTGGATTTGATGTTGAAGTTTTTCCCCAGGGAGACGTGCCTAATGGATTTGCTTCTGCCAATGGAGAGCACCAGTGTCACCATGTTGGGGTCAAAGCCTGCAGGAGATGGGAGACACCCACCAAGGTGTTCCAACAAATCCATGGAGGTGGCACCGAGGTGGTCCCTCACAGGAGACCTGCAGAGCCACCAAGCTGCCACAGTGGGACGCTGGAGATGCCCAGAGAAGTTCCTGGGCATCTTCCTCCCCTCCTGGCTTCCCCAAGGAGACTGAAGACCTGCGCAGAGCTGGGGTCCCTGAGAAATGACCTCAGGGAAGGAGCAGCCGGAGTGGACACTCCTGATATTGGGGTGCCAAAACTGTGCTGAGCCACGGGGGCACCAAGGGAGCTGGAGATGGCACTTGCCTTCTGCCATCCCTCAGGGATGTGCCCCCATCACCACCGACCACCCTGGACAGCGTGGGGCGAGTTCAGCTTTCAGGCAGCTGCCTGCACTCCCGTCCTCCTGGCTGCTTCACCTTCACCAGGGAAGCTGGGCAGAGGCATGGGCAGGGATCTGCTCACCCAGCAGTTCAACCAGCCAAGGGCACAAGGCACCAACACCCACCTATGGACTGTCCCTCCTGCACAGAGATGCTCTGCTGGGAAAGCCAAAAATAGAAACATATTTTGGCAAAGGTTGATGGGAGGTTTTGGGTGAGAGCATGAGCTTTTGGAGCATTGGTGTCCTGAAGGACTCCAAACCACATCCGCTTTCCCAGAGGCATTTGGTTACTGAGGAGTTGCACGGTCTGCTGTGCGATCTTAGCAAGGCTGTTTGAAAGTTTAGGACCTTCCAGGTGAAATGAACAGCTGGCAGAGGTAATGGTTGTGATAATTAGGGTCACTTGCCCATGGCTTCAGAGGCCACAGCAGGGCAAGGCTGGCAGCAGAACTACAAACATCTGCAGAGAAGTAGGAAGAGTTTCTGCCCAGGGAAACCCTTTCAGTGCTTCAAACCCTGAACCGACGACACGAGACCACTGCAGATTCAGTGAACTGAAGAGGACTGTACCAAGAAATATGTGGAATGATAAATTTTGGCAAGTCTTGAGGCAGGAGGGCGTAAAGAAATCACCCCTCTCCCTGTGCTGGGTGACTGGACATGAAGGTCCAGGAGATGGAGATCTTCTCCCAGGCTAGGAGAAGCCACCTACCATTGTCAGACAAGTCCAGGTGGCTGATGGAGCTGGCATCGGGGATGAGGTCCTGGATGACTTGGGCCCCCGCTGATCTCAGCTTGGAAGAAACAGCAAGACATCAGTACAAGCGAGCCCTGCAAACGAGATCCTTCTGTCGGGGAGGTCAGACGGGGCACGGACCTTCCCACACTCCACTGTGGGACCCCCTGGCCGGAGGGGCAGTGCCCCAGGCTGCTGGGCCCTCACCTCACAGCTGCTAAGATCCAGGTGCAGGTCACTGATGTGACTGTTGTCTGCCAGCCCCTGCAGCAATGCCCTGGAAAAGGCACCAAAGCCGCCCTCATCAGTGCAAGAAACGAGGGCACCAGCACCTGCCACGGGGCAGCCCCAACAGCCCAGGCACTGGGATTGCTGGAGAAGGCAACTTTCCCAGAGCTCTGCCTCTCACAGCCCCTCCCATCCATCTCCCCACCACCCTGACCAAGGTCTCCCCAGGCTCTGCTCACCCCAAATCCATTCCCCGCAGCCCAAACGCACCTTACGACTTCGGCTGGCAGCTTGGTGCCCGCCAGGGAGACGTGTCTGAGGGAGCAGGCCTGGCTGAAAAACTCCTTGATGTCAGGGGAGATGGTTTTCACCCTCCTGAAAAGGATGGGCCACAACGTGGCAACGACTGCAACCCAGCACCAGCCACCCCCTGGGTACCCCAGCCCCTCACAGCACCCCAGGGCTTACCTGTGGGAGTACACGTTTTTGGAGAGATCCAGGTGGATGAGGCTGCTGTGGGATCCGTGGGCCAGGGCTCCAAAGAGCTGCCAGGGTGGGGATGTGAGCCATGTGGAGGACCTGGAGGCACTGCAGCCCCTCACACAGCCCGGGGATGGAGGGGGACTGAGAGCAGGGCTCAGTGCCAGGACGCCCTGCGTGGTACTCACAGCATCCAAAGGACAGTCTGTGCCAGCCAGGCTAAGGTGGGACAGCGAGTGGCAATGGCGGAGGAGGCTCTGCAGGTTCTGTGGGCAGAGGGGCCTCAGCAGCTTTGCTCCTGAATCCCACCCCTCACCCAGCAGCCCTGGAATCCCGGTTCCAGCCTGTCCCCTCCTTCCTGCTGAGCACAGGGGGGAATCCCACACACAGGAACCCGCTCTCTCATGGGATTCATCCTAGCTCCCACACTCCCACAAGGAGACGCAGGGAGAAGTCCCCAGGGTGTCCCCAGCTGCTCCCAGGCAGGCTTGGGGTGTTGCAGCCATGACATCCCCATCCCCGGGGTGCTGCAGGGCAGGGCACAGACCAGAGGAGATCCAAACCACACCCCAGAGTCTGAGTGATGCCACCCCAGCCCATCACAGCGTGCACACTCACACTGATGTCATCCCCAGCCAGGGTGCCGGGGTTTCCAGAGAGGTCCAAGTGCCGGAGGGAGATTCCAATGGCTTTGTTATCTGTGAGGGCCTTGCATAACGTGCTCATCCCTTGAAGAGTGGGAGAGATGGATGGCTGCAGGCTCCTGCGCTGGGGACAGCCATGGAGCAGAGCAAGGGAAATTCCCTCCAGCTGGGCAGCAGGAGGTCACATCCCTGAAGGATGGATGCCCTTTCCAGGGTGTCCCTGCAGCTCCTCCAGTCACTGCTTCTGTGGAGTGGGGCAAGGGCATCTGGGCTCTACCTCTGGCTGTGAGCATTGTCCTGGCCAAGCTGAGGCTCTGCAGACCCTTGGAACTCTTCTCCATGTACCGGCTGAAGGCAGTGACCCCTGATGAGAGCAGAGAGCTCTGAACCATCCCACCCTGTGCTGCAGCCTCCAGGACACGAGGCAGCTGCTGGTGGGATCTGGAGTTAAACAGCAGTTTTTGTGGGTGTAAACCCATCCCAGCCCAGGATTTGAGTACCTCTGTCTTCCAGCTGGTTGCCAGCGAGGTTGATGGTGTGCAGGACGGAGTTGGGATGGCTGCTGAGTGCCTGGGCCATCCTCTGCACAAAGTCACTGTGGGGAGAAGGGTCACACATCTGAGCAATGCTTGGGCACCTCCAGGAAACACAGCCACCAACCCTGTAGTCTTAGAGGAATGTGCCACCAGCTCCTGCCTGTGTGGCAGACCTGGCTCCATCTGAGCAGCCAGAAGGAAGCAGAGCATCTCCAGGGGTGGGTGGTAGTCCCTTGGCATTCCAGGCTTTGGGAATCTCTGCTCCCAGTGTGGAGGAGATGGAGCCACCAAGCCCTGGCTGAAGGGTCCATGCATGGACCTCCACGTTCCGAGGGAAGAACCACCAGGCTGCCAGGATCCTGCTCATCATTGCCTTGCAACACCTTCACTTACGCTTTCAACCCACTGTTCTCCAGCACCAGCTCCTCCAATGTCACCGATTTGCTGAGCATGTAGAGCAGCTGCTCTGAAATCTCCTGATTCTGGCAGGGAAGAAGAAAGCCTTTCTGGGAACCTGGCCACCTCTGGTGCCCCCAGAGCCACAGGAGCAGCACTCACCAGCCTGAAATCCTTGCAGGAGAGCTTGGTGAACCACAGGTTGAAGGACAAGGCAGCAATGCTCAGCGCCACATCCCTGCAGGGTGACAGGGATGAGGGAGTCAAGGGCCAGGAAGAACCAAGGCTAGTTCCAAATGGGTGACCCAAAACACCCAGCTGGGACATGTCCCAAGACATCCAGCCCCAGGGTGCCCCAAGACACCCAGGATGTCTGAACACACCCATCCCATGGTGCCCCAACACACCCAAACCCAAGGTGCTCCAAACTGACCCAACCCTGGGATGCTCCAAGACACCCAACCTCAACGTGCCCCAACACAACGTCCAACAGAACAGGACTGGGGATTGTGGGTTTAAAGCAACCCACAGGTACAGATCATCTTCCCCAGATTATTCCCTTGGGGAAAATAAAATTAATGAAAATATTTGCAAGCTTCTATCTAAACCTCGGGGTTTTGAATTCTTTTTATCTCTGAACTATCATGTGAACAATGCCACCCGTTTTGCTTGAGTGGAAACGAGTTTCTTTTTTACTTCCTCATCCAAAGAACTCTAAAACGGTCTCCTTTTTGGCCAGCTGAACACAGATCCACTGTTTTCCAAAACACTCAACCCACAACTTTGACTCACTGCAGCCCATCCTGGCAGTTGCCTCCCCTGAGAGTTGAGCCCTTGCTTCATCTTTCCTGGGATGGAGACCAGGCTGAGCCCCACAGGGAAAACTCCAGGCACAGCTGGAGCTCACAGCCCCACTATCGGGTTATAATCAGGTGATAACAAGGCCATAACAGATGTCTGGGGGGGCTGACAGGGAGCACTTCGAGTTTCAGGGTGGCAAGCTGCACCAGCTGCTTTGCATAGGGAAACACCTGACAGCCACGAGCTGCAGGAAGCTGCAGTGACATTGGTTTTTCAGCCCCATAAACAGCTCTTAGGCTGATCTAAGAGTTAAAAATGAGCAGAGAGGCCGCCTGGACTCTCAGCTGCTGCCCCATGGGACGGGGCTCAGAGCGTTTGGTGAGGGGAAATGTCAGGCTGCAGATGTGGCAGCCCTGGGGACTGCAAGCTGTAAAAGCTTCTAACGTGGGCAGAGGAGCGTGTTGGGCCCCCAGCAGGGACAGGGGAATGAGGATGAGTGCTGGAACATGGAACGCTGCAGGCAGCATGGCTGGGGGACTCACCTGCTCTCCAGGTGGCTGAAGTCCAGCAGGTTGAATTCCCGGCAGTCCTGGCTGTGGTAAATGTTGTCCACGTCCTTCCCAGAAGGATGGACACATGGATCAGGCTCAGCACCATGTCCTGGGGAGGGCTCAGGTGCCTGGTGTTGCTAGAGGGAGCTGAGCCCTCGGGGAGCCTCTTCCAGGGAGTCCCTTGGCCTAAGCCCAAACCCTAAACCCTTCCCTAATGCTCTGGCTGGCAGATGACATGTCCTGGTTTGGTAGGACAGACCGGTGAGTCTTGGACAACTTCCACAGGGAATGGTCAGGAGGTGACACACCCCAGGCTGGTGGGAGTGAGGGTGTGGGGAGAGGTGAGCTGGGATCAGTGTCCAGAGGAAGGGGGGACAGTGAGTCCCGCTATGGCTGGGTCCCAGCAGGGTTCTCCTCCACTAGGACATCCAGCAAGGTCCCAGATTTTCAGGGGCTCCCCTTCGGTCACAGTCTGGGAAACAACCTGGCACCAAGGCAGCCCACTCCCACCTGCACTTTGATTCCAGCCCACCCAGGAGCAGGGGGCACTCAAGCCAGGCAGAGCTGCAGTTCCCACATTTGGGCTTACCCACTGGATCTCCTCGCGGAAGGCAAAGCCGTTGTAATCACACAGAGCAGCGTAGGTCTCTGAAAACCCCCCTGGGAAGAGAAGTGGTTTTGGGGGTAAGACCTTCCCACAGGAACATGGAGGAGAACTTTGGGGAGAGTGGGAAACAGGAGAGGGTGACAGGGACCAAGAAGTTATGCTGAGGGCTCCCTCTTCCCTCCTCAAAGGGGAGAGAGATCTACTGTCAGCCCCCGAAGAGAGGCTGTGCCTCGCTTTGCCTGATCCATGTGGGTACCAGGCAAGGCACGTTGCTGTGGTGAGAATGGAGGTTATCCTGCTCCAGACCAGGTCACAGGAAAAGCTCCTGGCTCTGCAGTGGTGCCATATGAGGTGGGTAGAAGCACGCACAGCTACAGGTCCTTGCAGGTAGATGCTGAATAATATTGCCTGCTGTCCTGCTTCTTCCTGGGCGGCTACATCCCCTCAAACCTGCTCCTGCCCCATGGGATGGGGTGGGCTGGCAGACAGCAGACCCCAGGAGCAGGGCTCCATCTGACCAAAGCCATCAGCTGCCCTGCTGGCAGAGGTGGGGGCTGTCAGCAGAGCTGCTGTTGGTGGATGCAGGGCCGGAATGGTCCCCAGGGTGCTCCAACCCTCCCGGCCCTGCCTGAGGGAGGTTATGACAGGATTTACCACAAGGCCCAGGGTTGCTCTGCAGCATTTCCTCCAGTGAGTCTGTGATCTGCTGGATCCTCTCGTACAGGCTGGGTGGGGAGTTCTTGAGCAGCGTCCTGCGGAGGGGCAGAGGGGTGGGCCAGGGTGGGCCAGGAGAAGAGCATCCCCACCACCTTATGCTTAGCTACTTTATGTTTGTGTGCAGGGTGGCCAGAAATATTCAGTCAGGGAACAGGGTCTTGCCTCCATCCATGAGTTTTTCTCCTGCTAAAAGCACTGTTGTAGATCCATCCTATATTTGGGATTTTCTAGCTGCAGGTGTCCCAGTTCATGGCAGGTGGGTTGGACCTAGATGATCTTTAAGGCTCCTTCCAACCCAAACCATTCCAGGATTCTACAATCTGGGGCTTTTCTGGGCAAAGGCTTGCTTCACACATGGCCACCCCTCAGGAGCAGAAGCCCCTTACCCAAGGGATGAGTCTGGAAAGACCTTCTTAAGTGACATGGTGACATGGATAATGACTTGCTCCAAATCATCCAAGGACATGAACCGGAAGGCATAAGATGCTGCATCTGTTTCTATGACAACCTGCAGGGTCCAAAGGATGAGAGATGCCTCAGTGAGCTGGCAGCACACAGTGTCCCCAAGCCCCCAGACACAACGGTGACAGCCATCAGCTCCTCACTGCCAACCCAGCCAGAGCACCATAAGCACAGGGAATGCTGCGAGCACCAGGAATTTAGGATAAAATACACTTGTGTGGCAGAATAAGGTGTAAAACTCCTGAAAATTCAACTTAAGCTGATGCAGTGAGGTGAGAACAGCCTTGTTTCTGCCTGCAGCAGCTGCAGCTGGAGGATGGAGGTTTCCTCCCTGGATTTATTTAATCGAGGTTTAGGGCTTCTTTAGCTTATGGTTCCTTAAAAAAAAAAAAAAAAAATCCCATGGCAACACGCTCCATGATTTAATTACACGCTGATTGAGGCGTGGGAGCAGGATGACAATTATCTGCTGGCATCGCGAGGACGGCGCTTCCGCCAGTGCCCGGGGCTGTGGAGGCAGGAGAGCGTGGGACTGCCTGCACATTGACAGCCCCTGGGCTTTCCATATCCCAGTCAGATGTCTCGCCCCCCTCCACCCTGAGGTTTCCACTCCCTGCACCCCTCAGTCTCTGCCCAGCTCCTTCAGCTCTCTGCAGCCTGCTGAGCAGCAGAAGCCCCGTGCGGAGGCTGAGGCCATGGTTGCTGATGATGCTTTAACAAGAAAAAGCCAGACAGGATGTTAGAAATGCCCAGGGATCACAGCCCTGTTTCAGCCAGTCCATCCAAGCCTTGATATCCAATTCCTCTCTTCCATGGTTCCCACTGCCACACCTGCCCTATGTGCCCGCCCCTCCCTAAGAGGATTAACGGGGTTTAAAACACCCTTCTGCTAAATTTGTCTTCACCTTGGTAAGCCTGCAGCCATTTGTCACCTTGTCCCTGCTGAGCAGGAGGTGCCATGGCCAGGAGCTGTCCGTGGATCCCAGAGGGGAAGAAGTGCACGCACCCACCCAGCACCCTTGGGTGCCTCCTTGCACCTCCAGCTCCAGGGAAATACCCCTGATGAGGATCAACACTGGTGACCCTCAATGTGCAATGGGGGACCAGAACACCCCCAGACCCTATGGTGGGCTCTGGACCAGGGTTTGCCACGGGGGGCGGGCAGAAGCGGGGGTAAATGCCCAGGTTGGGTTTGTCCCAGTTGCTGGTGTCACTCACCACGCTGGGCTCTTGGACCGTCATCTCCCTCACCTCCAGGAAGCTGAAGCTGCTGTGAACCTGTGGGTGAGAGGAGCAGGATCAACCCCAGTGCTGATGGAGAGAGGAAACCCAAGGGTTCCCCCCCAGCTCCCACATTTTCCCATGCCTCAAGCAGTGCTTGGCCTTGGCCCCACCCTTCACCAGCCCCCAAAAAGACCCCCTCCCCTTCCCCCCATCTCTCTCCTCATTCTGCTCTTGAGGGCTTCCCAGACCCAGTGGCCCAGGTGACCCTTGGGTCACTCCCCCCAGTGCCCCAAGACCCCCAGGAACCCCAGGGCTGTGCCATGGCACAGGGTCCCACACTTACTCTCACTGGCAGCATCACAGGCAGCACATAAGCTCGCCAGGGTGTCAGGACCTAGCAAGGTGTGACAAGGGACCGTGGTGACATGGGAGCCACCCCTGTCCCTCACTGCAGCCATAAAACACCTTCCTGGGGAAACCAGGAAAGCAGGAACCAGGCTGGATTCTGCACATACCAAGATAAAGTCATCATACTTGGATTTCACCTGCAGCTGGATGCTCAGCACCAGGAGCACCTTCTTTGTCCCCAGGAAGGTGGTGATGCCCTCTGAAAAGACCAATGTCCGCATGAAATTAGGTGTCTGAAGTCACCTTGGTCCTCTCCCATGCACCCTGCTGCTCTTGGGGATACTGTCCCCACCTGAATCATCTTCTCTCCCTCCACACTTGACAGTCAGACCCTGGTTACTCTCAGACAAGCCTCACACTTCACCACCCGTGGGTCTCCTTCACTGCTTGGGTGATGCCCCCACCTCCATCTTCTGCCCCAGCCTCAACCAAGGCCCAGAGCTTTGGGGTTGCTGGTTCACACTGCCCCCTGATGCCTCACCCACTGGGGAGCTGGCACTGACTGCTAAGAGGGTCCCGATATTTCTTCCTTCCTTTCCAAATTTACCACTAGGGAGCAGCTGGTCACTCAGGTCCTTCCTCTCCACAGAGCACATTAACAGAGGGTGGTCACATGTGCCAACCTCCCCAAGTTCAGAGAGCAGTCACCCATCACAGCGTGAGCGTCGCTCCTGCCTTGAGCACCACCTCCCTGCCTTCCTGATTCATGCCTCTCACCGGGGGAAACAGGACCAAAACCAGAGCTCTCCATCACTGTGCAGAGCAAACCAGGCTGCCACAGTGACATCAAGCCCCACGTCCCCAGGGACCCACCCTGGTCCAGCCGGGACCTGAGGCTGTGGGGACACGGTGACCCAGCTCTGTCCCACCTCACTGCAAGCCTCGGTGGGGTGATGAGGCTGAAGGACCCTGATATCTCTGGGGCCTTTTGCCTTTTCAATCAGCCAAGAGAAGGCTGTGAGGAGTGGCACTCCACACGCCCTCATGCCGAGCTGCATGGGGAGCTGCTGGGGACCCCCAACTGGCCAGAGGGACCCAACCCAACCTGGGAATGAGCAGCACCAAGCTGCACCCCCAAATCTGGCAGCTTGAGATGGCAGAATCCCATCCTTGAGGAGCCAGGTTATCTAGGGATGCTCTTGGATCAAGGTCCATCCTCAGGCA
>JAIXNV010000947.1:1720-15798 GCA_020917445.1 Riparia riparia
GATCCAGGTGGATGGGATGCGTGGGGCTGGAATGGGGATCCCTGGGGGTGGAATGGGAACTGTAAGGCTGGGATGGGAACCGTGGGGCTGGAATTGTATATGTGGGGCTGGGATGGCATCCATGGGGCTGGGGTGGCATCCCTGAGGATGGGATCCATCGGGATGGGATCTGGGGCTGGGATCTGTGGGGCTCAAATGAGATCCATTGGGCTGAGATAGGAATCCATGGACCCGGGATTGGGATCCGTGGGGCTGATGTGGGATCTGTGGGGCTGGGATGGGAACTATAGGGCTGGGATGGGAACTGTAGGGCTCAGATGGGATCCATCGGGCTGGGATCCGTGGGGCTGGGATGGGATCTGTGGGGCTGGGATCTATAGGTCTTGGATATGGATCTATGGGGCTCCAAGAGGCTGAGATGGGGATCCATCAGGATGGTTTGGGATATCTTGGGATCCATGGGGTTGGAATGTGGATCCATGGGGCTGGGCTGGGATCTGTGGGGCCAGGTTGGGGTCCATGGGGTTGGCATGTGGGTCCATGGGTCTGGGCTGGGATCTGTGGGGCCAGGTTGGAATCCATGGGGTTGGAATGTGGGTCCGTGGGGCTGAGCTGGGATCTGTGGGGCCAGGTTGGGATCCATGGGGTTGGGACATGGATCCATGGGGCTGGGCTGGGATCTGTGGGGCCAGGTTGGGATCCATGGGGTTGGAATGTGGGTCCATGGGGCTGGGCTGGGATCTGTGGGGCCAGGTTGGGATCCATGGGGCTGGGACGTCGATCCATGGGGTCCAAGGAGCTGGGATGCCGCTCTGTGGGTCCCCATCAGACTCTGGGGCTCCATAGGGCTGCAGTGGGGCTCTGTGGGTCTGGGACACAATTCCATGGATCTCTGTGTGTACAATCCCCCCAGGTCTCCACACACGGTTGACAGTTTCTGGCTGTGACCTCCTGTCTGACGGGAGCGTCCGTGGATCCTACCGGCATGGCTACGACGGGCGGGATTTCATCTCCTTTGACCTGGGATCCCGGAGATTCGTGGCGGCCGACGCCGCTGCTGAGATCACCCGGAGGCGCTGGGAAAATGAAGAGAACGTGGATGAGAGATTTACAAATTACCTGGAGCATGTTTGCCCGGAATGGCTCCGGAAATACGTCGGATACGGGGAGAAGGAGCTGGAGCGCAAAGGTGAGTGGGAATTTGGGATTTGGGAATGGAGGATTGGAGAACACGGTGATTCCTGAGGGCATTCCATGGGCAGATCTCACTCTCATCTCATTCCAGTGGGAATTCCATGGGCAGATCTCACTCTCGTCCGATTCCAGTGGGAATTCCATGGGCAGATCTCACTCTCATCACATTCGTGTGGAATTCCATGGACAGATCTCACCCCCATCACATTTCCATGGAATTCCATGGGCAGATCCCACTCTCATCCCATTCCAGTGGGAATTTCATGGGCAGATCTCACCCCCATCACATTCCCATGGAATTCCATGGCCAGATCTCACTCCCATCCCATTCCCATGGATGAAATTCCACAGACATGTCACATCATTATCCCATTCCAGAGCCCCCTGATGTCCACATGTCCTGGAAAGAGGAACACGGGATGCTGATCTTGTCCTGCCACGCCTACGGATTCTACCCCAACACCATCGCAGTCAGCTGGATGAAGGGAGATGAAATCTGGGATCAGGAGACGGAGTGGGGCGGGATCGTTCCCAACAGCGACGGCACCTTCCACACCTGGGCCAGGATTGAGGCGCTGCCGGGGGAGCGGGAGCAGTACCGGTGCAGGGTGGAGCATCCTGGAACGATGGAGCCCGGGATCTTCACTTGGGGTGAGGCTGGGAATTGGGAATTTGGAATTCCCAAATGGGGATTCCCATTCCCCTCCTCACTATCCCACATTTCCCAGAGCCGACGACGTCTGGCTGGAATCTCACCGTGGTGGTCGCTGTGTGTGTCATCGCTGCCGTCCTTGTCATTGCCCTCATTGGATTCGTTGTCTGGAGGCTCCAACCCGGTAACACACGGGATGGGGTCGGGAAAGGGGCACGGATCCACCCAGCACCATTCCAGGAATCTTGTGCCACTGACGCTGATCCCACTGTTTTTTCCACAGGGAGGAGGGACAGGAATGGATACAGCATAGCAGCCGTTGAGTTCCAATGGTGGATCCAGCTCTGGATCCCCTCTCTGTAGATCCCTGTCGGGGAGCTTCCCCGACACTCAGGTGGTTTCAGGGTCTTTTTCCCCCCTGCACAGCTCCGAGCCAAGCCGAAGGAAGAGACGGAGTCTTCAGGTTTAGTTTTTTCAAGGTTGCATTTTTCGTTTATTGTTTCTTATCTTACAAATTTCTCGCAGTCCAACAAGATGTTTGCAGCTGCATGGACTTCTCACGTCTCCCCCCGAACTGGGGCTGTCCTTATCTTTTATACTAATTACTACGTGTTCGTTATTTACTATTTCTTACCAATGTCTATCACTATTACTAAAAAGGTCACCTATACACTGACCCAATCCTCACTAACTACTTTGTGCCAACGTCACTGCAGAAATGGAGTGAGGAAAGGAGAAGGAGAAGGAGACAACGCCCCAGATTCTCCATCTTGTCCCCATTCACTCCAATGCTATGAACCTAAAATTACTGTTTTTTCACTCTTGTGATAAACTAAACTACTATTTTTCACACTCCCGTGGCGTGCAAACCCTCTCTCAGTTTAGGAAGTTTTTCCCATGGACTGAGATCAAATCCAGTGTCTGTCTAAGCTCTGGGCTGGGGTCCCAGAGCCCCCTGCCCAGGTCCCTGACCCTCCAGGGCAGCCAAAGGAACACCCTGGACTCCAACAGATCCCAGGATGGATCCTGGGGTTAATCCTGGTCTGTGATCCATGCTGGAATCTCATGGATCTTCTCTTTCTGCAGGAGGAGGTGTGGGAACCAATGAGTCAACCACATGTAAGGAGCGGGATCAGGGTGGGATTCCAGAGGGAAATCAGGGCAGGATGGATGAACTGGGATCAGGGAAGGATTCTGGATCAGAGCAGGGTCCAGAGCGGGATCAGATGGAATTGTAGAGTGGGATTGGGGCTGGATTTTGGAGCAGGACCAGGTGGGATGGATGGAGTAGGATTGGTGTGGAATGGATGGAGCGGGATCAGGGCTGGATTCCAGAGAGGGATTGGGAAGGATGGGATGGAGCAGGACTGGGGCAAGAGTGGTGGGGATTCTGGATCAAGGCAGGATTCCAGTGTGGGATGTGTTGGGATGGATGGAGTGGGATCAGGTGGGATGGGTGGAGCAGGGTCAGGTTGGGATTCCGGGGAGGGACTGGGGCAGGATGGATGGGGCAGGATTAGGTGGGATGGATGGAGAAGAACTGAGGCAGGATTGGGGCAGGATCAGTTGGGACTCTGGAGCAGCTCCCGCTCTCCATGGGCTCCAGCCAGGTCCATCCTGTGGGGTGGGGACAGGGACAGGGCGACACCGTGACCTTCTCTCATCCTGGCAGGAATCACCGCCTGAGCAATCCATGGAGCTGGATCCAGCCTTTTCCCTCTTCCCAGGAAAGCCGAGAGTTCCTGGCAGAGCTCATCGCGCTGCTCCCACCTGCACACATTGCTACTGGATCCATTTCCTGTTTTTCAGTGTTTTAAAGCCAAGAAACACAAAGATTCCCAATGCTTTCCTTCTGGTATGAAACTGATGACTTAGGAAGGCTGACCTGAGACAGAGACTGGACAGAGCTAGAAAATTAATTATTTATTGAAAGGCCTCCAGGATCCACCTTGGGCAGGGCTGGAACCTGACCAAGGCTCACCCAAGGCGGCCACCAATGAAAGATAGCGTCGGGGTCACAAGATCTTAATTTTTTATAAGTTTTGGTCTACTTGCATATTGGGGTTTAATTGTCCAATTACAGCTCCAGGTTGTGAGGTCCCATCCTTCTTGTTCCTCCCTTCAGCCCACCATGGTTTGTGCTCTTGGACTGAAAGTTGTCCTTGGTCTCCAGCAGGAAAAGGATTTGCTTTGTCTCCCTAGTCTGTGAAGAGAGCTTAGTGGCACTTAACATGAGGCTCAGAGCTACATCCCTAGGCAGCAGAGAATCTGAAAATATGAAAGCTAATGCATTTCCCCCCTTTAGAGGCTTGACAAGGCCTTTTCCTTGTGTCCTAGGGTAACTTTATGATGTTTGTATCCCCAATCGTCTGTTCTGTTTGTGCTGTATATTGAGTCCTGTACCTTTAAGACTGGTTCTAAGAGCAAGGAGAAGTGCGGAGTTTGTTTTGAGAAAACTGCCTGACTCCTCCACATTCTTCTGCGGACGGGCTGTTTCGGCGGAGGCTTGGAGAGACTGCAGGACAGAGATCTTTTCTTGCTTTTGGTTAGTGTCAGCTAGCTAGGGCAGAGAAGTTCCCTGGACTGTTTTTTTTCCTTTTCTTGGAACTGTTTAAACCTGCTCTGGACTAAAGACCCAGGGGAGCACTGGGGGCTGCACCTGCGGCCCACTGGGGCCTGGACCTCGGCATTTTCCAGCAGCGCCAGAGGGACTGAGACTGAGGAGAGACTGAGAGAGAGCCGAGCTACACCCACGGCAAGGACTTTCTCAATTTGCCATCTACTCCAGGAGGAGAGGTTTTATTGTTTCATATTATTTATTCTTTATACTTGTATGCACTTTAGTTGTTTAGTAAAATAGTTTTGGTTGTCCTTTGGGTGGGGATTAAACAGACAGTGGCCATGTTGCTTCTTGAAGTCCTAATGTCTCTTAGAATGGAGTCTTTTATGCATTTCTGTTCCCTAGGCTTTTTTGAGGTCTTAATACCTTTCTGGTCCCTAGGGTTGTTTTCCTACCCAGAAATAGCTCCGATATTGTCCCTAACATACAGCTTTTACACTAGGGATGCACAAATTAGAATAGTTATTTTGCTGGGTTTGGTGATTATGGTTTACAAGAAGCTTATAAAGATACTGGAGTTTGTTCTGGGTATGTTCAGTTTATGGTTCTTTCGCCCTACCCTGCGTCCTAGTTCCAGCAGCATGTTTTGGGGATTTATCAACAATTGCACCCAGTTTGTTAGAGGAGGAGTAGGGGATGAAGCTCTTCAGCCTCTTTTTTCCTTCTTCTCTTTTGAGTCAGTTACATCATTTTTAAAGAATGTTCAGGGTCTCCTGAATGTTAAAGACACCACTTTCCTAGTATTTCACCTGGTGACTTTCCTCTATATAGCTTATAGCTTTTCTAGAATGAGTCACACACTGCTAAACACTGTAGGGCAGCAGATAGAGGCAAGGGAGCAGGGAGATAAAGAAGTCGTTCAGGCTGCAGCTAAACCAGACAGTGAGGCTAAGACACCGGCAGTTGCTGCAGTAAAGAAAAGAAAGAAGCACACGGACAAAACCGATCGACCAGTAGACGATGATTCAGGTCAAGGATTCTCAATGCCTCCCGACACCCAGTCAAGAGTCAAAGCAACTGACACACAATCAGAAGCTGAAGCAACTGATGACACACAGTCAGAAGCTGAACCAGCTGATACAAAACCAGAAGCCCGACCAACTGGTACAAGATCAGGAGTCCAACCAACTAGCACACGATCAAGAGCCCAACCAACTGCTACAACATCAGGAGATACTATTGAGTCCTTTTCCCTGAAGGACCTTCGTGGCCTAAGAAAAGATTATACTCAACGATCTGATGAATCTATAATTAGTTGGTTAGTCCGTCTTTGGGATGCTGCAGGCGAGGCTACAATACTGGATGGCACTGAAGCGAGGCATCTGGGATCCCTATCACATGATCCAGTTATTGACCAAGAAATGATGAGGGAGGCTAGTCCTTGCAGTCTCTGGGAACGGGTCCTGGGAAGTATGGCACAAAGATATCTGTGTGCCGACGATCTCTATCTGCAGCAAACCCAGTGGAAAACCATTGAACAAGGGATTCAGCGCTTGAGAGAAATGGCGGTGGCAGAGATTGTCTTCTCAGATGACCTGAACACTAGGAACCCCGACTTAGTACCATGTACACCTGTAATGTGGCGAAAACTTGTACGACTTGGGCCACAAGAATACTCCTCTGCTTTAGCAATAATAAAGCAAGATGAGACAGAAGAGACTGTGCTTGATATAGCAAAGAAGCTCCGAACATATGCAGATGCCGTGCATGGTCCAACACATGCAAGAATTGCAGCTCTGGAAACACGTATTAGGAAAATAAAAGACAAGATAGAAGAGAATCACAAAGAACTCAAAGAGAGCATTCTCCAGATCTCTGCAGTACAGGTTAGGGGCTCTGGCACCACACGCAAACGTTCCCTAGATAAAGAAGGAAAAGGCATCCCACGGGCTAAGCTGTAGTCCCTCCTGCGTGATTATAGAGAAAACATGAAAAGATGAGATGGAGAATCTACTGAAGCTATGACACAACAGCTGCGAGAATTGTTAGATGGCAAGACTGTGAGAAGAAGTTCTAGCAAGAAGGAAGTAGCTCCAGTTACCCAAAGAAATAAAGATAATCAGGCTTAGAGGGGCCCTGCCTCTAGCCAAGTAGAGGCTAAAGAAAACCGTGTTTTTTAGACTGTGTAGATTCGTTGGCCTGGCACATCAGAACCACAAAAATATGAGGCCTTAGTTGACACTGGTGCACAGTGCACATTACTCCCATCAAGACACGTGGGGGAAGAATCTGTTTCCATTGCTGGGGTGACAGGAGGTTCACAAGATTTTACTTTAGTAGAAGCTGATGTGAGCCTGACTAGAAATGAGTAGAAGAGACACCCTATTGTGACTAGCCCAGAGGCTCCATGCATTTTAGGCATAGACTTCCTCCGAAATGGGTATTTCAAAGACCCGAAAGGATTTCAGTGGGCATTCGGGATAGCAGCTGTAGAGACAGGGGATGTTAAGCAGTTGAATACCTTGCCTGGACTATCAGAGAACCCATCTGCTGTAGGTCTTCTGAAAGTAGAAAAGCAACAAGTGCCAATTGCCACTTCAACAGTGCATCGCCGACAGTACAGAACAACTCGAGATGCTGTGATCCCCATCCACAAGATGATCCGTGAGCTGGAGACCCAAGGAGTAGTCAGCACAACCCACTCACCCTTCAACAGCCCCATCTGGCCTGTGCGCAAGTCTGACAGAGAATAGAGATTGACGGTGGACTATCATGCCTTGAACGAAGTGACTCCACCATTGAGCGCTGCTGTGCCGGACATGCTGGAACTCCAGTACGAGCTGGAGTCCAAGGCAGCAAAATGGTACGCCACAATTGACATTGCTAATGCATTTTTCTCCATTCCTCTGGCTGCAGAATGCAGGTCTCAGTTTGCCTTCACATGGAGGGGAGTGCAGTACACCTGGAACCGACTGCCCCATGGGTGGAAGCACAGCCCCACCATCTGCCATGGACTGATCGAGGCTGCACTGGAAAAGGGTGAGGCTCCAGAACTTCTACAGTACATCGATGACATCATTGTGTGGAGAAACACAGCAATAGAAGTGTTTGAGAAAGGAGAGAAGATCATCCAGATTCTCCTGAAGGCTAGCTTTGCTATCAAGAAGAGCAAAGTTAAGGGACCTGCTCGAGAGATCCAGTTTCTAAGAGTAAAGCAGCACGATAGAAAGCGTCAGATTCCCACTGAAGTCATCAACAAGATCACAGCAATGTGTCCACCAACCAACAAAAAGGAAACACAAGCCTTCCTAGGCGCCATAAGTTTCTAGAAAATGCACATTCCTGAGTACAGCTAGATTATGAGCCCTCTCTACCTAGTCACCCGCAAGAAGAACGATTTCCACTGGGGCCCTGAACAGCAACAAGCCTTTGCCCAGATCAAGCAGGAGATCACTCATGCAATAGCCCTTGGCCCAGTCAAGACAGGACCAGATGTGAAAAACGTGCTCTACTCAGCAGCCAGGAACAATAGCCTGTCCTGGAGCCTTTAGCAGAAAGTGCCCGGAGAGACTCGGGGCCGACCACTAAGATTCTGGAGCCGAAGCTACAGAGAGTCCGAAGCCAACTACACTCCAACAGAGAAGGAAATCTTAGCTGCCTATGAAAGAGTTCAAGCCGCCTCAGAAGTAGTAGGCACTGAAACACAACTCCTGCTGGCACCTCGACTACCAGTGCTGAGATAGATGTTCAAAGCAGAAGTTCCCTCTACCCACCATGCCACCAATGCCACATGGAGCAAATGGATCGCCCTCATTACACAGCGTGCTCGTATTGGAAACCTGAATCGCCCTGAGATTTTAGAAATAATTACAAACTAGCCAGAAAGTGAAAACTTTAGTCTCATAGATGAAGAAGAGCAAGAACAAGTAACACATGCTGAAGAAGCTCCACCATACAACCAACTGCCAGCAGAAGAAACACGCTATGCTCTTTTCACTGATAGTTCCTGCCGCATCGTAGGGATGAACCGGAAGTGGAAAGCAGCTGTATGGAGCCCCACACGACAGGTTGCACAAGCCACTGAAGGAGAAGGTGGGTCAAGCCAACTTGCTGAACTCAAAGCTGTTCAACTGGCCCTAGACATTGCTAAAAGAGAGAAGTAGCCAAAGCTCTACCTCTACACTGATTCGTAGATAGTAGCCAATGCTTTGTGGGGATAGCTGAAGAAGTAGAAAAAGGCCAATTAGCAGCGTAGGGGAAAGCCAATCTAGGCTGCAGATAAGTAGAAAGACATTGCCACTTGGGTAGACAAGATACCTGTCAAAGTCCGTCATGTAGATGCCCATGTCCCCAAGAGTCAGGCTAATGAAGAGCACCGAAACAACGAACAAGTAGATCAAGCTGCAAAGATAGAGATTTCAAAGATAGACTTAAATTAGCAACACAAGAGAGAGTTGTTCCTAGCTCAATAGGCCCATGATGCCTCAGGCCATCAGGGCAGGGATGCGACCTATAAGTGGGCACGAGACCGAGGGGTGGATCTAACCATGGACAGTATTTCTCAGGTTATCCATGACTGTGAGACGTGTGCTGCCATCAAGCAAGCCAAGCGGGTGAAGCCCCTATGGTATGGCGGGCGATGGTCCAAGTATAAGTACGGGGAAGCCTGGCAGATTGACTACATCACCCTTCCCCAAACCAGCCAAAGCAAGCGCTATGTGCTGACCATAGTAGAAGCTACCACCAGATGGCTAGAGACATACCCTGTGCCCCACGCTACGGCCCATAACACCATTCTAAGCCTTGAAAAGCAAGTTCTTTAAAAGCATAGTACCCCTGAGAAGATTAAATCAGACAATAGAACTCATTTCAAGAACAGCCTCATCAACAACTAGGCTAGGGAACATGGCATTGAGTGGGTATACCATATTCCCTACCACGCACCAGCTTCAAAGAAAGTAGAAAGATACAATAGACTGCTAAAAACCACCCTGAAAGCATTAGGTGAGAGATCATTCAAATATTAAGAGCAGCATCTAGCAAAAGCCACCTAGTTAGTTAACACCCGAGGTTCCACCAACAGAGCAGGCCCTGCCCAGTCTGAGCCCCTACATACAGTAGATAGAGAGAAAGTCCCAGTAGTATATGTAAGAGGTTTGTTAGGGAAGACAGTTTGGATCAATTCCGCTTCAAGTAAGGAAGATCCCATCCGTGAGATTGTATTTGCTCAGAGACCAGGTTGCACATAGTGGGTAATGCAGAAAGATAGAACCACACGATGTGTACCCCAGGGAGATTTGATTGTTGGGTGAGAACTGTGTGTAATTATCGATGTGTGCTAAATAGTACTGCCACTGTATGTAGCAACATATTGCATATTGTATTTTATATAGATGTATGTGTGCGTAGAGTTAGAGTATATATTAGTTTTAGTAAATTGACGATATGGGATAAGGGGTAGAATGTCCTAGGGTAACTTTATGATGTTTGTATCCCCAATCGTCTGTTCTGTTTGTGCTGTATATTGAGTCCTGTACCTTTAAGACTGGTTCTAAGAGCAAGGAGAAGCGAGGAGTTTGTTTTGAGAAAACTGCCTGACTCCTACACATTCTTCTGCGGACGGGCTGTTCGGCAGAGGCTTAGAGAGACTGCAGGACAGAGATCTTTTGCTTTTAGTTAGTTTCAGCTAGCTAGGGCAGAGAAGTTCCCTGGACTGTTTTGTTTGGTTTTTTTTTCCTTTTCTTAGAACTGTTTAAACCTGCTCTGGACTGAAGACCCAGGGGAGCACTGGGGGCTGCACCTGCGGCCCACCGGGGCCTGGACCTCGGCATTTTCCAGCAGCGCCGAAAGGACTGAGACTGATGAGAGACTGAGAGAGAGCCGAGCTACACCCACGGCAAGGACTTTCTCAATTTGCCATCTCACTCCAGGAGGAGAGGTTTTATTATTTCATATTATTCATTTCTATATACTTGTATGCACTTTAGTTGTTTAGTAAAATAGTTTTTTCCACTTTTCTCCAAAGAAGTTTTTTTTCCAGACTAGTTAGAGGGAGGGGCCACTTACATTTGCTTCCCAGAGGGAATTCCCCCAAATTTGTCTCCAAACCAAGACATACCCTCTTATTCTTAAAATTGGGAGGCATACTTTTTGGAGTCAAGTGGTCTAGTCTATAAAGGAGTTCCTGAGAAATGGGGCACATTCTGGCTGAATGTGAGAAGCATTGACTTGTACTCCTATTTTTATTTGTTTTAAAGACTACTTCTGAACCAGCTTCTGAACTCCTGTCTTCTTAATAGCTTATGGCTTAATTTTGCTAACTACAGGAGTTACTTGTTCCTCTACTTCTGGAATAGCTGGTATCTGGGTGATCACAGCCTTTCTTGGCACTGGTGGAGTAATTTTGGTCTGGTTCTTATGGAACTCAGTACATCCCTGAGTGATGTTAAAGTCAAGGTCATACCCCCTTATCACACACCCCTCTATTTTGAGTCTAAACTCCAGACATTTACTCAAGCATTTATCACAGCATTCAGGATCTGGATCTGGAGGAGTTCCATGGGTGGATGGTAAGCCTCCTGGAACCCATTCTGTACAAATACATACTTACATCCTCAAACATCTCTTCTTTCCTACAAGTTTGCATTTGTGACTTTTACTATCTTGTTTAAAACCTTACAAGAGTAAGGATCATAAGCTCTTCCTTGGTACCAGTGTATCTCGGTCACATTATACCTACGTGGTATTGCATTAACTCTTGTTATGGTTCAGGTAATTACTACAATAGTTACAACTTTCTACATAATGTCCATAATAACTATTAGTCCATTCATTTCTTGTTCTGAGTGCACTTCAGCTTTAGTTCGTTATCGCCTGGTGTGACTTTCTAACTTCCTTCTGGGGCTTTCTTCACTCAGGAAGATGGATCCAGGCCTTCTGTTCTTTGATCTTGATTGCAGTGAAGGTAGTGAGGAGCACCTGGAATGGTCGTTCCCACTGTGGTTCCAAGGTCTTTTCTGCAAATATTTAACATACAGCTAATCCCCAGGTTGTACAATTATGTACTGGCCCATCAAGTTCTCTGCTTTGAGTTCCAGCCACATATTTCTCAATTTCTCCAAGTTGTTTATTTAGGGCCACCATATATCGAAATAAAGTGTGGTCCCCTGTCTGAGGATATGGTGGCTGGAACTCCAAATCGTGGTATTATCTCTTGCAACAACACTTGGGTCACCTCTCGGGCCTCAGCTGTCCTGGCAGGAAAGGCTTCTGGCCATCCTGAAAAGGTATCAGTTAACACCAATAGGTAACGATACCCTCCCTTCCTGGGCAGTCCTGTAAAATCAATTTGCCATTGTTGCCCAGGTCCACAACCTTTCCCAATTTGTCCCACATTAGGCTTTGGGGTATTTTTAGGGTTAGTTCAGAGGCAAAGACTACACTGATGAGTTACTTGGATCACTGTGCCCTGCAATTTCCTGGCCATGATTCTTTCTTTCAAATGGTTATACAGGGCATCTATTCCCCAGTGTGTTTTCTCATGTTCCTTCTGTACTAATGACCACAACAAATAGGAGGGTACTACAAGCTTCCCTTCTTCTGTTACAGCTCATCCCTCCTGGGTATAACTTGCCTTTTTGGCTTCAATAGAAACTTTTCCATCTGGAATCAATGCTGCCTCAACAGCCTTATCGGGTACTTCACCTTTTGCTCCTTCTTTTGCCTCTCTGTCCGCCAGCACATTCCCTTCTTCCAGTTCAGAGCTCACTTTTCGGTGTGCCTTTATGTGCATTTTGGCTACTCTCTCAGGTAGCTGTACGGCATCTAATAGCCTCAGTATCTCTTGTGCGTGTTTAATACTCTTGCCTTGTGAATTCAGCACTGCTCTTTCCTTTCAGATGGCTCCGTGAGCATGAACCACCCCGAATGCAGACCTTGAGTCCCTGTAGATGTTAATGGTCCAGACTCTATTACCTCCTTGCTTGTGGTAACTGCATACCCAGCATGTCTTCTTCCACTGATGACACAGCTGCTTCCATCAGCAAACAGGTCTCAGCATCCTCAAGCGGGGTGTCCTTCAGATCCTGGCGGCTGGAGGAGGTGGCTTCAATGGTCTCCAGGCACTCATGGATCACTGGTTCTCCCGTACTCCCGCTGAGGAAGGAAGCTGGGTTCACAATGTTAGCTACCACAATTTCAACATCATCTTGTTCAGAAACCTCTGTGGGGAGAGCCAATGTCCCCCTTTTGCCTCAAGGACTGCAGACATCGTGTGAGATACTAGCACAGTCATCTTCTGGCCTAGGGTGAATTTGCGTGCCTCTTGGATGTTTATTGCTACTGCTGCAACTGCTCTGAGGCACCTTGGCCATCCTTTAGCTGCTGTGTCCAGTTGTTTGGAAAGATAGGCCACTGCCCTCTGGTACGGACCTAAGTTCTGTGCTAATATTCCCAAGGCAATCCCTTGCTTCTTGTGGGAAAACAGGAAAAATGGATTACTGACATCTGGAAGTCCTAGGGCTGGAGCTGACATAAGGGCTTTCTTTACTTGGTCGAAGGCTCGAGGTGCTTCTTTTGTTCACTGAAGATCTCTGCTCCCTTCCATGATCAAGTCATACAGAGGTTTAACAAGCAACCCATAGTTATAAATCCACAGTCTGCACCACCCTGTCATGCCTAAAAGGTTCTTAGTTCTTTCACTGTCTGAGGTTTCGGGGTCTGGTATATTGCTTCCTTGTGATCCTGCCCCGGAGTCCTTTGTCTGGCACTCACTTGATAACCCAGGTAAATAACTGTTTGCCTCACTATTTGGGCTTTCTTCTGGGATACTCGATACCCCTGCAGGCCTAGAAAGTTTAGGAGGCTTCCCGTCCAGTCCACGCATGTCTCCTGGGTCCGGGTGGCTATTAAGAGATCATCCACATACTGGAGCAACTGTCCTTCTCCTGGTGGAGGTTCCCAGGAATCTAAATCCTTGGCAAGCTGCTCCCCAGATATATTGGGGGAATTCTTGTACCCCTGCGGTAACACACCATGTGAGCTGAGTTTTTCTTCTAGTTTTAGGGCTTTCCTACTCGAATGCAAAAATTTTCTGGCTGGCTTCATGGAGAGGGAGGCAAAAGAAAACATCCTTTAGATCTAGAACAGTAAACCAAGTTAGTTCAGGTGTTAAATGGGTTAACAAGGTGTAGGGATTGGCAACCACTGGATACAAGTCTTCAGTTACCTTGTTAACAGCCCTTAAATCTTGTACTAATCTGTATGACCCATCAGGTTTCTTTACTGGCAGAATAGGAGTATTAAAATCAGACTGACACTCTCTCAGTAGTCCTAGCTGCAGAGTGTTCTCAATAATTGGGCTAACCCCTTCCATATCTTCTTTCTTTAGGGGGTATTGTTTAACACTTACTGGCTGTCCTCCCTCTTTAAGCCTGATTTGCACTGGGAGTGCATTCTTTGCTCTTCCTGGTATATTGGAGGCCCATACTGCTGGAAATACTTGATCCATTATTTTCCTAAAATTTTCCTTTTCACTTGCCACTTCAATTTCTTTGGTTATTAGCATTAAGCATAACAGTTCTACATATTGTTGATCCTTTA
The DNA here is from genome assembly GCA_020917445.1 of Riparia riparia. Classification (NCBI taxonomy): domain Eukaryota; kingdom Metazoa; phylum Chordata; class Aves; order Passeriformes; family Hirundinidae; genus Riparia; species Riparia riparia. The sequence goes on from JAIXNV010000947.1 coordinate 15,727, forward strand.
CCTCCAAATTCATTTCCCCATTTTTGAATATTATTCTTGCTTCCAGCTGCTTTAGCAAATCTCTGCCCAAAA
>JAIXNV010000948.1:0-15797 GCA_020917445.1 Riparia riparia
GTTCCAGTGAAAATGTATGTTATCTATGTTTTGGTTTTCTTAATATTCAAAATTTAAACCTGCAATAAGCCCAAAACCTTTAGCAGGCTGACAGAAGTGTGAAACCCACCGGGCTGATTCCTCAGCAGCTTTCAATTTCTGTGGCTGAGGTAATTGAACTGTCACTGGACATAAAATTTTGGGAAAACCTACCTATGTATTTAGTAGTGTTAAAAGGAAGCCAAAATGGGTGATATATCCAGGTGCCCACACCACAACACATTTGCAGTACCTGAAACACTGCAAGTGGTCATTAACTCATGGCCTCTCTGGCTCTGCAAGGAATTTTGGTACAAGAGCAGCAAACCAGGAGCTCGTTGTCCTGATCCTACAGCTCTCTGCTGAAATTCATTCAACTGCAGTCATTAAGGAAGGTATGTGGCAGAAGAAATAAAGATACAAAAGTCTAAAGTGGCACATCTGCGAGTGTGAAACCAACCACTGACGGCGGAGAATGGAGCCAGCACGTCCTTGCTCGCCAGCCAGGCAACTCTTTAGACATCACAATAATTTTCCCTACAAATGCAGGTAATTTCAGAGCCGAGAGATTAAATGAAACACACCACTGATCTGCCAGGCTTATTTCTATATGGAGTTTAACATCCTTGACTTCTCCTGAGTTCAGCAAATATGAAAATGTACAAGACAGCTTGGAGCATAGGAGAACAGCAAGACGAGCTTTTGTCTCTCCATATTTCAAACGTACCATTAGAGGTTTAATGACTGACATTATGATACAGTGCTTGTGAGATTCCGAAGGAGGTCATTAACCTTCTTTGCCATGTGTAAAATGGAGTAACTCTATGGTAACTACTGAAAGAGCTGGACACAAAAATAATTAATATCTATTACAGGAGTGACACTGAAAATGGGTGGACATCAGTAGGTGCTGAGGCTAAGTCTGACTGTGTGAGACCCTGCTGCCTTCATAGGAAGGTGGGATATCCCACCCTGCAGAAGCTGCATGTTTTAGGGCTGGAATCTCTGTAGTGTCCCCAGGGGTATCTGCCAGCTCCAGCTGACCTCCCACATTTACAGTCTGGTGCTACTTCCAGAGACTCTGAGGTTATCTCTGGTTGCTTTGTCATGTTGTAAACTGATGGTCAAAGCCTGTCTCTTCTTGCAGAGATCTGAAAAAAGAAATTTTATTTTGGCCTAAACTCTTATCAAAAATGTTACTTTACTGACCAAAAGGTCTGTTTTCATCATTGATGGCACTGTAAGAGGAACTTGATGACTGAATTCCCTTACTTGTTACAGCTAGAGAGCTCTGGGACAAGGCCCTGCTCTGGCACTGCTTCACATCCCCCAGCACCTGGAAATAGTTAGACTTAACAGAGAAAAAGCCAAGGAGACATCAGCACAAGTTCTTTATGTAAATTCCTTCTCAGGCATTCTACACAAGTAAATTGAAATAATAATAATGATGATGATTATTATATTATTATTATTAATAATAATAATAATAATAATAATAATAATTCCTTTGCATTTTCTGTTTCTTCAAGCTACTGATCCCAAATGTGTTCTGCTAGCAGTTCTCAGTGACCACAAACATTTCATCTCACTGAAGTATGGCTCAGTGACTTTAGGCTGAATGTTCCCAGCTGAATCCTACTGTTTGCTTAGGAAAACACTGTGTAGCTGGATCACCTAGAAATCACTTCCAGCAGTCACCCTGGAAACCATGGTTAGAACTGCTGTCTTCTGCCCTGCAGCACCCTCGCCTGGATGCAGGATCACTTCACTGCTTTCCAACAGCCCTTCCCTCAACAGGAGCACAACAAAAACATAACGGCAGAGGAACGCAGATGAGTTTGGTAAACCTGGCCAGCCTTTCTAGACCCCTTGAATGTAATGTCTCCCAAATGTCAGGTGGCAGGAAGGCAGGAGTGTGCAAAGACCACAGGTCTCATCCCAGACAAAAATGTTGCTGCCCATTACTGTAGATCCTCATGAATTCTTAAAATCGATTGCGATACGTTATGGCTTACATTCTGTGGGCCTTAGTTAAAATTTTAGTGAAAGGAATCAGTACTACTTGTGGCTTCAGAAGAAAGTAACTTTTTTTTAGAACTGCCTATCTATGGATAACACAGCGGTATTACCCCTTCAGCTGGGATCAAGAGTGAATTTCCCAGTTATGTCCATATATGACACACTTATTAATTTCATGGAGCCTTTTCAGACCATGATGATGAGCTTTTTTCTGGAAAAGGCTTAAGCAAACCCTGACATCCAGACTCCTAAAATACTTCACCTCCTGCAGCCTTTCAGGCCGCAGGACCAGCCTAGGGTTAATCTAAATAGAACACCCTGAATCTGTGTGATGTGAATGTCAGCCCTGAGTATCTTGTGCAAGTCTGCTCCTTTTGCTCTAAAGTGCATGCTAATGTACACCCTTGTGTTACTTCTGCTCAGCATAATCTTGGCTTGACTTAAGCCATATCCATAATTTCCCAAAACAGAGATTATTGGAGAGTATCACACTGCCTATAGAAAGTCAACAATTACAGATAAATGCCTGGTGATATTGCTTGTCAAGTTTGGAATAGTGGTGTTACAATAAGGCCAAAATTCTGTTGCCCAAAACTACAGAAGGCCAATTCCAAAAGTTTTTGGTGGAGCTACTGACAGCAAACACAGCTGAGAAATGTTTTGTACTCACACCAGTATTCTTCTATTGGCTTTTTATTTCTCCCAGCATTTTTAATGGAAGAGGGTCTGTCTTTGTTCTGTTTCATTTGGTTAAGTCCCTTGTAGGGTAAACAGTCATTTGCTTGCTCTGTCTCTGCCAGAGGGGTGGGGAAGAGAATAAATAGGGCAAAAGCATGAGAATCTCATGGGTTCAGAAAAAGACCATCTAATAAATGAAAAGGGGGAAAAAAATAAGAAGAAAAAATGATGCTAAGTCAGTCACCCACCCACCTTCGAGCAGCAAACTGGGAGACAGACAGTCTCCAAGAACTGGCTACTTTGGGAAGCGTTCCTCTCTACCTCCTGCAGTTTTACCACTGAGCTTGGTCCTGGATGATGCAGAATATTGCTTTGAGTCACTTTGAGTCCCAGCTGTGCCAAGTCCCATCACTTTTCCAAACCCCACCTGCTCCCTGAGAGAGCACAGAGAAGTGTAGGAGGTGTAGATTCTGTGCAAACAGTGTTCAGCAATAATAAATTACCCATGTGTTGTCTATGCTCTTTTGGTCCCAGATCCGAAACACAGCCCCATATGCGTTGTCAGAAAGAAGTCTCCACCTCAGCCCAGTGCAGTGCAGGAACATTACTTTTTGTTTTATTTAACAATCATGGATGGCGTAGGTGTTCTGAACCATGTGTTTTTAAATTTTTTCTCAGAGCTATAATGCCTCAGAGGGATCTCCCTCTGCACCTTTGACTCACCTTTGCTCCCTTTGGCTTGGCCATATGTGGACAGACTGCACCTGTCAGTATGGGAAGTCACTCTGAGAATTAGCTGACCCCAAGAGTTTCTGGGCACTTGAGCTTTCAAGAAAATTCAAAACAAGGTGACAGTAATCACCTGGGGAAGGCAGAGGCTATTTAGAGGGTAGAAGACAGCAGCGCCCTTCTGGAAGCATTTTACCATGTCATGAGTCAAAGCTGAACGGTGTGTTGAATGCTGGAATCTGTGAGTAAGAGTGAAGGAAGACACCAGATGTAAAAGGACTTATTATAAAACATACATGAGGTTATCTGTCATGTTGATGTTAAAATTAGAGCTGGTCTTTAACATTTCATGGAGGACAAAGACATGCATGCTTTTGTAACCAAATTCCTGACATTGCAAGATAGGCAGAGTCTGGTTCTGACAAGGAACATCCCTTAAGCTGGCACTTAATCATTGTCATAAGTGTTCTTGTCACTCGAGACAGTACAAAGTTTTAAGTCTTTTTTCCCTTCTCCTCATTTTCATGAGCTGCATACAGAGAACAGAGACATTTCTCCACAAGAGAATTAGAGCATTTGTGTTAGGGCTAAGCAGTCAGAAAAGAAGTTCAAGGCCAAAACTACTCAAGAACTTGCACAAGATCTACTCTTCTAAGTCCTGTAAAATATCTGCACGAAACTTGTGAAATCTGGCTTTCTAAATCCTGAGTTACTGAGTATCATGTTTGATTTAACTGGAGATTTTCGTTGTTGCCAGACAACATGGCAGCCAGGTAGAGCCCCTCCGTCATTAAAAAAAGGGGTGAGTCTACTTGTCTCTCTTAATTGTACACCTCCCTAACTGGTTTCAAGAGATGGCAAAGAGACCCTTTTGGTTACATATTGCAACCCATGACAGGAGTAAACCAGTAGCACACATAATGCATAAAGCAGCAACAAGAGGGTTGTGTGGGTCACAGTTAAGCAGATCTGATTGCCTGGTAGGAAGAAACAAAAAGGAGGAAGGAGGACGTACAACATCCCTTACCTTCCCCATCTGTTTTGTGGAGTATACTGAAGTTCTCTCCCACAAAATTTTCCAATGCAAAGCATTTTTCAACAGATCTCATCAATACTTAGAGGGGGGAAAAAAAAAAAAAAAGATAGTTTTTCTGCAAATGTTATTTCTAACCATTGCGAATCTTAAATGGTCAATGGTCAACATGATTTTTTGATAAAATCTTCACCTGGCAGTTCTTAGGCTTTCCTGGGTTGTAGAAAGCCTGAGTACATTGCGTTCAATGTCATCACAAAAGGAAGTTACAGTCTGATCAAAATAAATATCTTCTTGGAATAAATTATCTATGTTATTTGAACTTTTTAGTCTTGACTCTAGCTGGAAACTGCTGGCAACAAATAAAATTCCTTTCTAATGCAGTGATGGTCCACTTTGCAGGGCATTGATACAGCTGTCATCTTGGCAGATTGTTAATTCACACCATGATGCACAGGTGCATCCTAAGACAAATATAATTCAGTCACAGATAAATGCCTGGTAAATACTTGAAATTTTATCCTGAACTGTTATGTTCTGTTGATAGAGCAGCTTTATTTCGTTACTGGTTTGCACGTGTGATTCAGATCCAGGACTGAAATGGCTGCATGTAAAGCCGCACACGCATGGGAAAGTGGAGCTACTGTCAATAACAAGATGTGCTCAAAGCCTTCTATCTGTTACAGGAACATAGAACTGAGTTCTGATGAAGATGTTTCTGCACCTTTTAAAACCTTTTGCTAATTCAGAGTTGGATTTTTTGCCAAGAAAGCTGTAGTTTAAAATCTGAAAGCTTTGAAATCAAATAAATGTTAAAGTGAGTCATTCTAAATGATGTCAATTTCAGTTTAAAAAATAAAAATATATTACTTTACTTTTTAAAACTCTTTTAGGCATTGGAAACTGTTATTTCTTAAAATAAGTAAGGGCATGAAAGTGGAATTTTTGAAATTTTATGTTCTTTTTAAAATCTGAGTTATAGTTGTAGCAAATTTTTAGCAGTAAAGATGCACTCTTTCTCATTTTATGGTGGATTTTTTTTTGTTTGGTTGTTTGTTTTTGTTTTGTTTTTTAAATGAGGCTTTGGTACCAAAAACAAATGCTAATTTGTTGGAACAGTCACACACAAGCCCATTTAAAACAGATTATTCCTTGTTTTTCATTTTCTGAAGTATGACAAGGTGGTTGAATTACAAATTTAATAACGTGCACTCAGATTTTTATTGAAAAGCTGTAAATGAGCTTCTTTGTGTGTCTCCTTGCATTTCCTTCTCTTTCCAAAAGCTCATTGCAAAAAGATTTAATGCAACTAATGATAAATAAAACCCAAGTCAACCAGTGAGGTGTTCCCAGTGTCTCTATACTAATTAGGGGGCACAAGAAATTTGAGCACAGGGATTTATAAACAAACAGTGACGCCAGTAGAGAGCAGATACAGGAACTTTCACTACAAACCTGCACTGGTAGATATTAATGCAATAAACTCTGTGCAACACTAAACCATCACTGACCTCCTGTTGCTGTGAAGCAGCGAATGGGAGCTCGCTGCAGCAGTGCTGCAGCACTGGGGCTCTCCGAGTGTTTCTAGAAAGCCTGCTGGTATCCCCAGCGGGTTTCCTGAAGGAGTCAAACAGAGAGAAGCAGCATCCAGAGACCAGCCAGGAGCCTTGGCAGCAGGCAGGTGTCTGCAGCAGTGACTGATGGCATTGTGACCCGTAATGGGGTCAGGCTGTCCTTGCCACCCTCTGGGGAGCCTGATTAAAGCCTGCTTTCCTCTCCAGACTGAGGCTGCCCCTTGGGCGGGACAGACGATCCTTCAGGAAGCACTTTTTCCAGCTTCGTGCAGAGTTCATTACTATGACAGGAGACACAGGAGCTTGCCTCATCAGATCAGATCAAATCAGATCAGATTAGATCAGATCAGTGTTTCACTATGTCCTGCATTGGACCAGTGTTTCGCTACAGCCTTGTGCACCTTCCCTCCAAGCCTTTTCCAGAGGCTTTGGGGGAAGGTGACAGAGGCCACCCTTTTGGAATGCAGTGGAATGAAGGTTCCAGAAGAAAAATGTGGCTGGCGTGTCAACCCCCCACTCCAACCAGAAAAATAAAGAATGTACTGTGTTTAGGGTCACAGCTGCTTAGGTGGAAGGGAGTGAGGATTAAATCTGTTCTGTGACCTGTACCAGAGGGACCAGAGACAGGGAAGGCTGCTCTCTTTCTCTGTAGTAACTCTTGCTGGTTCCAGTTGTATGAAATTACAACAATAACAGCATCCTCATGAGGCAAAATGCCACAACAAAAATTCACAGCAGCTTGTTTTAAGGCCAAGGTTTAAAACTAGTGGGAATCCAAACTCCTGCTTTCTGGTGTTTAAACTGCCAGTGTTACCCTGGTTTTTCTGAGTTTTTTAATTAGCCTTTTGAAATTCATAATGGAGTCAGATCTTTTAGTTACTGTACAATATTAGAGCAGTTTTCTACCTTTCCCACAGATGTAACATAAACATATCCTTTGTTTTTCATCTCTGTCCTTTGTTTGCATATTTCTAACCTGAAAACAACTGTAACTGACAACTGGTCTGGCCACTGAGGCTGAGGGGTGGAAACCCCAAAAAGCCAATCTTCTGCTAGACCCAGAAATGTATAAAAAGTAAAGAATAAACAAAGGGGTTCTCTTCCTCCACTCTCTCAGCAGTGAGCTGGAATCAGAAGGACCTCTGCTTTGCAAAAATCTCTTGTCTTCTTGTGACTGCTTTGTGTGTCTCAGTGACAAGCCAGTTTTCCAAGCATACAGAATTTGTGCCATTTGACTGAGCCTTATTCAGGAGCTAACATTTGGATACTCAGCAAAGGATCCATCCAGAATTCTGGGTAGCTTTGACAGACATGACTCTCCAGATGGTGCCTCTCCAGGTACCTGTGGCTAGGAGGCCAATAGGGTGGTTTCTCACAGTGGGTAGAAAGAAGCAAATTAATTTCAGAAGAAAATAGTTATTTTAATTGAAACAACGTATGTAAATCTCTTACCTGAACTGAAAGTTTGGTCCAATCTAGAGAAAAGGAAAACTAGTATTTAGCACCAGTCAGAATGGGTATGAGCCATTCACTATTCATATCCCCAGAGAAGAAGATACTAATGCAAATAAGCTTTAAAACCATCATTTAGCAAGATTTCTAGCAAGCATAATTTTGCAGCTCATCCATCATTAGCAGCACAGATAAAAGCCATGCATTGTGATAAAGTCTGAAATCAGGGAGGAAAACAGAACAAACTATCCTCTAACCAAACAAACCTCTGCATGATTCACTCGTAAGTTACAAAGAGCGAGAAATTTCACGCCATCTGAAAGCAGTGACACCAAGTCACTGCCAGCATTAACCTTTCCTTGGAATGCTACTGACTCTCCCTGCAAGGCCCTGGCAGAGTTTTACCAATGTTCGCTCTCTCCAACAAAATCACACTGAATTTTATTCCTTGCAGGAATGTCCTGGAGGTGTTTATAGGGCAAGGGCTGAGTGAGGTTGGGGAGTTGGGGCAAGCATTAAACTCTGATCATTCATCACACTCGGCTGGAGGGGGGTGGGTGGAGAAACTGACCCCGGAATTCTGGAGAATTTGGGAGTGGGCAGATGGATCTTGCCACTGATAGGATCCCACAAGAGGTGAGGGGAAGGGTGGGACATGGGTGAGGGGAATGCACAGGGGCATCCCAGCTGACTCTCTTACAGGGGGCCCCTCCAAAAATCCAGTGAATTCCTCAGCATCCTTGCTCCCCCCTCAACCCCTGTCCACTGTCTCGATGGAGCCAACCCCAAATCTGTCTGTTTTCTTCCCAAAATTAATGAGAGAAGTCCCAGCTAAGGATACTGGGGAAGTCCAAGCCCAGCTCCTGGACAAAAAAAAACCCCAAAAAACCCCCAAAAAACAGACACAAAAAAACCCCCACAAAAAACCCCAAAAAACAAACAAAAAAACCCACCAGAAAACAAACACACACAACAACAACCCATCCAAAAAAAAAAACCCAAAAAAAACCCCAAAACAAAAAACAAACAAACAAAAAAAAAACACCAAAAAACCCCTAAAACTCCACCCCACAAAAACAAACAAAAAACCAACAACAACAACAACAAAACAAACAACAAAAACCCACCAAACAAAAACAAATTATCAAACAAAGAGCAAAAGCAACAACTTTAAGGAGCTTTAAAAAACCCATCAGGAACTGTGAAAAATGAAGTTTCTTCAAATGCAAGCAAATGAAGTGTTTTCCTTTAGAAAAATAAGAAGAAAAAAGGATATTTTTTCCTTCAAAAAATATTTGTAAAATGCCAGTTAAATAAGGAACAAGAATTTTTCCTTAAAATAAAGAAAATAAAAGGTTTTTTTCCCTTAAAAGAATCTCTAAAACCAGAGAGATTAACATCTTTTTAGAAGAAAAAAGAAACCACACAAAAAATTATGGTGGTTTAAAGGGTTATTTTTTCCTCCAAAAAGTAGCATTCCAGTGTATAAGGACTTTTTTTTTTTTTTTTCTTTCTTTCTTTCTTTCTTTCTTTTTCCTGGAAAAAAGGCCAAAGTACATGGTAAAAGTTTTTCTTAGCTTCACAATATCAAAAACAAGTCCTCAAAATCCCAAATAAACAGGGGTAGTCTATTTTCTTCCTGATAGGAAAAAGGGAGATAAGGGATTTAGAAATATTTTTTTTAATTTTATTTTATTTTATTTTTATTAAATCAGGGGATGAAAGTTGAAAGCTGGGAAAGGGGCAAAACTCCCACACAGGATGAGAAGAGATCCAGAGGTGTCTCCAGAATCCCAAAATTATTCAAAAAAGTCTTCAGTGTGCTTAAAAAAAATACATCTGGAGGAGCGCAAATTCCCCAACATGTGATTAAATTTCCCTTTCTAAAGAATCCTGGAAGAGCTCAGAGTGATTGGATGGGTGGAAAGTTGGCAAATTACATGTTTCCGTAGCTTTTGTTTTGATTACAAAAAGAGGTTGACGAGGCAAAAGCCAGCATTTGAGGGTGTTTGAGCTCATTTTCAGGCTGCAGTTCGTTACTTCATTGAAATCCAGGTGAGAGAATTTTTATTCTGGTGGAATTTTAGTCATTCCTTGGAATACTGTCTCTTTAAAGTCCTGATTTTTCATACATTAAAGGAAGATTTGTGCTTTCTAACTGAGTTTAAAATGCATGAAAAAATGTAACTACTACTAATTTTATTTTAAAAATTCTGAATTTGAATCCTGAATAGAAGGGGAAAATTTTCTTCAGTACATTCTCATAAATTGCAAAACCTGAAGATTTAATTAAACAAAAATTAAACAAAAGTCCAAATAAATTTGGAAGATAAATAAAAATAACAGTCATCTAAAAATGCTATTAAATAAAAAGGTAATACATATAGAATTAAAAATTGAACTGAAATTAGATAATGTCCACTTAAATAAAAATTTTGATTAAAATTGTCATAATAAATTAAAAATGAAAAAAAACCCAAATTTTTAAATTTCCTGAATTAAATTATTTTAATACTTTAAAATGTGCTATAATTAAATTAAAAAGGCAACTTTTCACATACTTTAATTCTTTTTTAAAAATGGTTAAAATAGGACAGATACACACAACTCTCCACAAAAAATTCCTGAAAAAAGTGTGTGTGTTAGTGTTTTAATGTGAATATTATTTGCCTCTGGAACTTCATTTTACTGCATCATCTCTTTTGGGGAGGGTTTTTGGTTTGCTTGTTTGGATGCATTTTTAGCTTTTTCCCAAGTTTTCCTGTTTTTTACAGTTGTTTTAGGATCAAGAATGTCACCGTTTAGTGTTTTCTTCCTGCTGATTTTAGGTAAATGTTTCTGAAAAAGTGTTGTCATTTTCATCCCTGTTGGAAAAATGATTGATCAACTCATTTTCCCTCTTATTTCTTCTCCAGGTTCCATGGTTGACACCAAAGACTCATCCAAAAAAGGTGAGTTTTGGAGGCTTTGCCCTAAAAACCTGTATTTCCACCTAAACAAAATTTTCTCCCACTCACATCATACCATGTTCTCCCAAAATGCATGTGTAATCCCCATGTAATTCCACTGGGGAAATTCCCTTTCACCCCAGTTTCACCATGAAAACCCAGGAGAAGACACATCAATTTTTAGGTAACCAAGACCATGGGAACCCCAAATTTGGTGGGTTACACCCAAAATCCATGTACTTGGGTGGGAATTTGGAGGCAGTTCCCAAATCCTGATTTTCCCTCAGGATCCCTGCTTTATCCCTATGGACCACATCAGGGAGATGAAACCAACCCCAAACACGATGATGGGACATCCGAGGCGATCGCTCTCTCCATTCCCTTCACCTTCTATGGCAAACCCTACCAAACTGTGTTTGTAGGTCACCCCAGACTCCATAATTTTTAGAATTTCCTCCATTTTTCTAAATATTCCCTCCATTTCTACGTAATTTTTCACTAGTGTGTGGGTGAGTGTGTGTGTGTCCTCAAAATCAACCCTTCTTGAATTCAGTGGTTTTATCCTTGGACACAGACACATCTTCAGATGGGTGGGGGATCTTGAGGGGGCTAGTGGTATTGGGGGGGTTGGAAGGGCTTGGGGGGTTCTGGGAATGGTGAGTGATGATGTGGTCCTTTGTGGTCATATGGCTGGTGGGTCTTGGGGCAGTTGGTTAGTTTGGGGTGGTCCCATGTGGGGTGGATCTTGTGTTGGTGGGCATTGTGTGATCACATGGGTGGTGGATTTTGTAAGGGTCTTTGAGGGGTGGCTCTCAGGGGGATTGGTGGGTGTTGTGGGGTCCTGTTGGTGGTGGGTCTTGGAAGGGTCCTGGAGGTGGTCGCTGTTGTGAGTTCTATGGACCTGATGTTTGGGAAGTCCTGTGGGTGGTGTGTCTTGGGAGGCTGATGGATCTTGAGGGCTTCTTTGGGTGTTGGGGCGTCCTGTGGATGAGGGTTCCTATGGGTTGGTTGGTTTTAGGGGAGCCCTGTGGGCAGCGGATCTTGGGGTGTTGATAAGTGTTGGGGGGTCCCTAGGGGTGGTGGTTTTTGGCATGCTTGTAGGGTCCATCTCGAGGACCCACAACCCAAGTCAAAGGTGTTGCACCCACTGGCTCCTGGTGTCACGTCCAGGTGAACAACAATGGGGTGATCTCCTTCAACGAACCCGTCAGACAATACACGCCCGACCCCTTCCCTCTGGTGGACGAGCACCCTTTTGTGGCTCCATACTGGGCAGATGTGGACAATGTGCTGGGTGGGGACATCTTCTACCGCCAGACCACTGACCCGGTGCTGCTGGAGGACATCAGCCAGGACATCACCCAGTACTTCCCCAAAAACCCCTTCACTGCCACCTGGGCCTTGGTGGCCACCTGGGACCATGTGGCCTACTATGGTTCCACCTCTGAAAAGGTGAGGTCCATGGTCCATAGGGCATGAAGGTCACTCAGTGGCTCTTGGTGACCCACTTGGTTGCCTTGTTGACCAACCTATATGACCTTCATGATTCATCCTTGATCTCTATAACCTTTCTCCAAAGGGCAACACCTTCCAGGCTGTGCTGACTACTGACTCCAAGATGTTCTACATCATCTTCAACTATTGGGACATCCAGTGGACCACAGGGGCAGCGAGTGATGGGGATGCTGAAACGGGACTCGGGGGGATCCCAGCACATGTATGTGGGGAGGGTGGAGGAGGAGGGGGAGGTTGTCCCACTCCGTGTTTTGAGGATGATGATGATGAAGGTCAGGGGTTGGCCCATCCCATTTCTTGGGGATGATGGCGATCATGATCATGGTGAAGGTCCAAGATTGGCCCACAACATTTTTGGGGAGGTCAAGTTGTCTTGTCCCAGCTTCTGGAGATGATAATGATGAAGGTCACAGGTTGGCCCCTCCCAGATATTGGAGATGATGATGATGACGATGATGATGAGGATGATGATGAAGAAAACAGAAGGTTGACCACCCTTCTTCTGGAAATGATCATGATAGTGATGGTCATGGATTGTTCCATATAATTTCTGTGGGATACCAAATATGTTTGCATCCTAAAATAATTTTGGAGGCTCACTACCGCTTTGGGTGTGGTCAGCCCTTCTAGATTCCTCCCCCCCCAATTTTCCAGGTGGGATTCAATAGTGGTGATGACACCAACTTCTACAACGTTCCTGGATCCCAAACTGATGCCATCATCAACATCACCAGCACCTCCAACGTCAAGGTCCCGGGACGCTGGGTCTTTCGGGTGGATGACTTCCAGGTGACAGGTGTGGATCCTCCCCAGCTGAACAACGACTGCTGGTTGTAAGTGGGAATTTGGGGGATAAATTCAGGAGTGAGAGGGGAAAAGTGGGAATTTGGAGCAATAATTTGTGAAAAGGCCACTGTGAATTTAGGGGAAGACAGGATTTGTTGGGGAAAATTAGGAATCTGGGGGGAACAGCAGGCATCTTGGTTGGAATATTGAGAATTTAGGGGCAAATTCAGAACTGGAGAAATTTGGGCATTTGGGGAAAGGTGGGGATTTTATGGGATAATTTGCAAGGAAAATTTGGATTTCTGAGGGGAATATTGGGATTTTTGGGGGGTATTGGGGATTTGGGTGGAAAGTGGCTCTTGCTCTCGGGCTGCTGATGTCTCCTCTAGGTGAATTGAGGGGAGTGGGCTGGAGGAACATCACCACTGCCACTGTTATCACCAATGAAGTCACTGTGCAGGTCAAGATAATGCCAACCTCTGTCAGAGTAATAAAATTGCAGCTAAGACATTGCAGTGTCCATGTACTTGTCATTGTCATGGCATCCATGGTGATGTCATCACACTTACGTCACCGTCACCTTTGCTGTTCCACAGTTGCAGGGGATCTGAGGGGTTTGGGTGTGAAATGTGACAGAAATCATCCAATTTTGCCTTTTTGGGTGTTAATTTCTGGGGTCTGATGCAATAGGAAGTCACTTGGCAGCCATGTGCAGAAGAGACACAACCCACAACAGATGGCTTAGCACACACCCCCAGAATGCTGTACCTACAACACACTTGGACATCACAAGACACACAAAACATACAAGACACAACTTTACCCCTCCCCACCCTTGACTCCTACTCACAGAATCACAGGATCATTAGGGCTGGAAGAGAACTCCAGGATCCTCAAATCCAACCTTTGACTGAACAGTCCATGTCAAGCAGACCACAGCACTGAGTGCCATGTCCAGGTGCTTCTTGAACACTCTGGGGATGGTGATTACACCACCTCCCTGAGCAGACCATTCCAATGCCCAGTTACCCTTTCTGTGAAGAAATTCTTCCTGATGTCCAGCCTAAACCTTCCCTGGAACAGCTTGAGTCCATTTCCTCTTGTCCTACTGCTGGTTGTCTGGGAGAAAAGACTCACTCCCACCTGGCAACAACCTCTTTTCCAGGTAATTGTAGAAAGTGATCAAGTCAGCCCTAATCATCCTTTTCAGCAGGCTGAGGCCCACCCCCCCCGCCAGGTTCTCCAGACCCTTTGTCAGCTCTGTTCCTTTCTCTGGACATGCTCCAGCCCCTCAATGTCTTTCTTGCCATGAAGGAGCCAAAACTTCCCCCAGGATTCGAGGTGTGGCCTCAGCGGTGCCAGCACAGGGACGGTCACTGCCCTGCTCCTGCTGCCACACCATGGCTGGGGCACCCCAGGGGCCAGTGGCTTTCCTGGCCACCTGGAGCACCTGGCTCTGGTTTTGCTGCTCTCATGAGCACCCCCAGGGCCTTTTATAATGAGCAGCTTCCCAAACACTGTGCCCCAGCCTGGAGCTGCAGAGGTGGTTGTGACCGAAGGGCAGGACCTGCACTTCCTCTTGGTGCACCTCATGCCATTGGCCTGGGCCTATTGATCCCATCAATTCCTCAACCTACAGAATGCATAAAAAAAAAAAAAAAACAAACAAACAAAAAAACCAAAAAAAACCACCAACATCCCTCCCTCCCCTTCCCATTTTTTCCTTTTCCCTCTTTTTTACCCCAATCACACCCTCTGTTTCTCAAAATATATGCTATTCTTGCTCCCTCACCTTCTTGTTATTGTGGAAAAATTTAAACCACATTGGGCAAAATCCCCTTGATATCCGGTAATGCAAAGTTTTGACTTAATTTTTAACAAAAACCCTTTGTTTTGCTATGTTTTCACCTTTTCTGGCCAAAAATTATCTCACGCCATTGGGTGGGGTGGTCCCCTGGGGGTGTCTGGATTAGTAATTTTCTTTCCTCTTTTGCTGCCAAAATTAAAAAATAATTGAGGGAGGAGCCAGATTTGCTGCCCTGGGATAGTGTTTTCTTCACAGGTTTGGGGATAAAACAGAGCTGTTTGGGGATAAAACAGAGCTCTTTGGGGATACGAAGCTAAGCTGGGAATCAAACGGAGCTGAAGGCAGGTAAGGGCAAATGTAGACCTTATAAATGATAATTTTTTGCAGGAAAGACCCTAAAGTGTGAAAATCCACTTGAAAACTCCTCAAGCTCCCCCCTTCCCTCCCCCTTCCCCTGCCACCGCAGCCCTGGGTTTGGTCCTAGGAGCAGTGGGATTGGAATGTTTGTGATAGGATTTGGGGGGAGAAAAGGGCAGGATAGAGG
Organism: Riparia riparia; assembly: GCA_020917445.1. Taxonomy (NCBI): domain Eukaryota; kingdom Metazoa; phylum Chordata; class Aves; order Passeriformes; family Hirundinidae; genus Riparia; species Riparia riparia. The sequence continues at coordinate 15,104 of JAIXNV010000948.1, forward strand.
GATAAAAGGAAACAAGGTGGGGGGGGGGGGAGGGAAGGAAAGTAAGGAAATAGAAAAAAAGGGAAAAAGAAAGAAGAAAGGAAAAGGGGAAGGAAAGGGCAATTGGGAAAAGAAAAAAGGAAAAGAAGAAAAATAAAAAAAAAAGGAAAAGAGTGGGATATGGGGAAAAAGGGAAAAAAGGGAGAAACAAGGAAAAGGTGAAAGAAAACTAGGGAAAGAAGGGAGAAAAGTAGGGAAAAATGTGGGGATGGGGAAAAAGCAGAAAAAAAGGGAAAAGAGTGAGGCAAGGGAGAAAAGGGGTAGAAAAAAGAACCAGGCAGGAAGAAGAAAAGAATAATTAAGCAAATGGAGGGGAAAAAGGGAAACTGGGGAGGAAATGATAAGAGAGTAAAGAAAGGACAAAAGGGTAAGAAAATGAAAAAAGTGCAGGGAAGGAGTAAAAAGGGGGGAAAGGGATATAAAAGGAGAAAAAAATTGAAGAAATGAAAAGCCAAAAGGGGATGTGGATGGAAAAATGGGATTTGGGGAAAAAAAGAGAAAATGGAAAAATGAAGCAAAAGAAAGAGTGGGGAAAATAAGGGGAAAAGAGGAAATTACAAAAAAGAAAAGAAATTAGGAAGAGGAAAAAGGAAAAAGGAAGAAAAGAGGAAAGAAAAAAAGAGGAAAAGGGAAAGGAGATTCAAAGGTACCGGGG
>JAIXNV010000951.1:0-15778 GCA_020917445.1 Riparia riparia
CCTTTAAATCTGTTTTTTGGGGCAATTAATTTTTTGTATGCTAATGAGGCAAAATGGCGGCGGTCGGAAGTGACGTCAACCGGAACAAAATGGCGGCCGCCACTATCCGTACACCAAAATGGCGCCCCCTTGTTGCCGTACAGCAAGATGGCTGCGCCCATGGTGTCACGTGGTCCGGAAGAAGATGGCCGCCGGCCGGAAGTCCCGGCACCCAGGAAGTAAATGACGGCCGCCGATTGGCCGAAATTTATGCGCAAAAAAGGGGTCTTTTCCGCGGGTTTTCTGGGCAAACAAAGGTTGCCCCCGCACCTCTAGGAGTACCCGGAACAGTTCCTGGTGTCAGCTTGCCGTCAGCTGGTCTGGAACTGTTATTTTGGGGACCATTTATTTTCGTATGCTAATGAGCCAAAATGGCGCCGGCCGGAAGTGCAGGCATCCCGGATTTAAAAGGCAAGTTCCGATTGGCCGAAACTTTTTTGTGCAAAAATGGGGTTTTCCGCCAAATTTCGGGGGAAATAAGGGGCGCCCCCGCATCTGTAGAGGTTCCCGGCCCGGATTTGGGTGTCAGGGTGCACAGAAGTGTGTGCAAAATGTATTTTTCAGGACTGTTAAATTCGGGTATGCAAATTAGACAAGATGGCGGACGGACGATGCCGACACGCCCCGGGGGCGAGTTTTAGGGCGGGTTATGCAAATCGGAAGCTGCGATGGACAGCATGGGGGGCGTGGTTTTGGGCCGACTTATGCAAATGAGGTTACAGCCAGAACCAGGAAGTGCTCCTGAAAGCAAAATGGCGGCCGCCACGATGCCGATAATTTTGGGGCTGAATAAGACGCTTTTCTGCAGTTTTCCAGAGAAATAAAGGTTGCACCCGCTTCATCTGCAGCATGCTTTGTGGGTCATTGTGTCCACGTGTTTCAAGAAATGCTGTAATAGTGTAAATTGTTTCCCGGTATGCAAATGAGCTTGAATAGCCCCCGGCAGCAAGTGATGTCACAAGGGGGCGTGGCTTTGTAGGGTGGGGGAACCGAGTACCAACAGTAACTGTGCACTGCCACCAGGGGGTGCTGTAAAGAGCCAGTGTGCTGGGGAGTAGTGCCAGGGCTAGACAGTGCGGTGGGTGCCTGCCTCTGGGGTGCATACAAGCGGGGTGGGGATATATGGTGAATAGAGAAGAAGAAATGCAATATCTGCAGGGCAGCAATAGGAACTTTGAGGCTCCCAGGGAGGAAAGGATTTGATGCCAATTGACTGAAAGGTTGATCAAAGATGGTTTAGTCCCTAGGAGACTCCAAGTTTGTCCTGTTGCATTCAAGTGAGAAAGAACAACAAAGAGAGAAATAGAAATGGAGATATAGAAAGAAGAGGAGACTAAAAAGAGACACAGTAAGAACAGACAAGGAGAGAGGGGGAGGAGAGAAGGGAGGGGAAGAAAGGGGGGGAGAAGAGACGGGGCCCAAGCAATCATTAGAAATAGACGCCTAGAAATGTGGAGTAAAGAACAGACAGCAGTGGCCAGAGAGGGAAAAGGAGGAAATGAAACAGAAAGAGGTAAACACAGAGCAAAGCAGACCTAGAAGTACAGGAAGAATGAGAAACAGAATGCAGTAGAAGCAGAGGAAGAGAGAGAAATAGAATGCACTGGAGCAAAGGAAGTAGGGTTGGAGTAAAAAGGAAAAAAAGAAACAGGGTTTAGGGTTAGAGAGGCAATGCAAGAAAGAAAAATAGAAAAGCAGAGAGAAAAAGGAACACAGCAGCACTTGCAAAGAGGGACAGACAGAAACATCATCAGGGTTGGTTGCAGAGACACAGCAAGAAAGAAGCACAGAAGGAAAGGTAACAATAGAGTGAAAGAAGGGGGAAGCAGTGCAAGAAAGACATGCACAGGAAAGGAGTGAAGGACACCCAAGAAAGACAGGACCCAGAGGTAAGAGGGACAAACAAGGGCATCTACATTCTTTCTGAAGGTGTATTCCACAGTTCTTACATCAATGCTTCTACAGACACCTCAGTAAAAGGCATAAATGCAGCACACGCGGACACAAGGACAAAGAAATCCTCTAGCCACAGCCGTAGCAGTCCAAATTCCATCCAGAGCAGTACAAGGAAACCACGGAAGGCAATGCAAACACGGGAGAATGGTACAAAATCCGTATAGAAGCGATACAGCGAGTTTTCTACCTCTCACATGTACAAAGCCTTGTGTCCTTTTGAAAGGACAAGGCAAATGAAAACAGCACAGAGACAACACAATGCTCATCAACCACACACAAACTCCATGTCCCTGGCATCTCATCAGCTCTGCTAATACCCCTGCCCTCACTGGTTCTCAGGAACGTGGCTCCAGGAGTCTCCAGAAATCCTCCCACCGGACAGAAATCCCTGTCTCAAGGCAGTCAGCACACAAAGTTGTCAAGCTGGGACTGTTGCAGTAGATGTAAGTGACCCACAAACAGCCCATGCTTCCCCCAGGCAGCTGGGAGCTATGCCACAAGCACAGATAGGACCTGCCAAAAGGCCACTTTCCCTGCAGCCCTGTAGACAGGGGACTGTGATCAAGGGGTACAAGCAACAGGAAAATCAGCCTCCTATATGGACAGGCAGCACCGGCAGCCACTTGCTCAGGCTTCCCCCCAGGCCCAGCTAGACTGGAAGGCAGAGCTGAAGCCCAAGGGCACGAGGGACCGCAGGGAACCGGCATTCCCTGCAGACACGGACACCCTTCATGTGCGAAGCGTGCGAAAGGATGGGTGAAAGTGACTAGGCAAGAAGACGAGGTGACCAAATGAAGATGGCATGTGAAATCTTGTGCTGGCTCAAAGGCAAAACCAAGGAGAGACTCCAAGTCAGAAAGCAACCATTTAATAGGAGAGGAAAAAAAAGGAAATGGAAAGGAATCCAAACACATGCAGTGGTACAAAGATGCCAGCATCCCACCTGGCACCGTGGTGGCAGCAGTCCAGACGAAGTGGTCTTCCTGAAGCAGTGTTCCTGTAGAAAGCTCTGGAAGCTCTTGTCCTCTGCCTGGGAATCCAGTGTCTAAGGCTGCCTGTGCTGCCCCAATTGCTAGATTGGATCCAGGTGTGAATGCTTGGCTCCGCCCCTGGGCGGAGCAACTCACAAGGGGCTGAGAGCAGTGAATCAGTGCTGTAAGGAGTCCTTCATTGCCTATGAAACAGACAGAGCTCCTGGAGGGATTTCTCTAGGAGGCATGCAGGAAGGCATGGATGGGCCATGAACAGAAGGTAGTCTGGTGGCAGGGCCAAGGGAAGCAGTGCACAACTTAGTTTCAACGGTTCATGTACATGGTCATAGAATACAGACTTGGAGCACATCTTACACTGTAAGCTAGGGCAATGGTGAAGATGAAAATTCGCTGCACCTGCTTGGAGAGAGGGGAATTGTATGGAATACCTCTGTGGAAAAAAGCAGATGTGTGTGGGTGTCTGTGTGGCTTTGTATGTCTCTGTGTCTGTGTGTGAAGGGGTGGATGTGTGAGTGTCTACGTCTTTGTATGTCTGTGGGAAATTGTGTGTCTGTGTGTCCACGTGTGTGTGTGTCTGCAAGTGTCTCTGTGTCTGTGTCCATGTGTATGTGTGTCTGCAAGTGTCTGTGTCCATGTGTGTGTGTGTGTCTGTATGGCTGTGTGTGTACATGTGTGTGTCTGTAGATCTGTGTCTGTAGGGCTGTGTGTCTGTGGCTGTGTGTCTCTGTGCACATAGAGGGAAGTGTGTAGAAGGCAGGTGATAAGAAAAAATGGAAAAGAGTGGGTGGGGACCAAAGTAACATCTGGAGAAGTGGCAGAGAAAACCAGCAGGATACAGACAGGCAGGAAAGAAAGGGAGGAAATGGCAGCAGCAGAAACTCCTCCAGCTAGGCCTCTGGAACAAAGCTCAGCTAAGTGCTGGAGAAGCCCTGGCACAAGAAGAAAGGGAGAGCCAAACAGCGTACAACCTGACATTACAGAAGGAGCAGAGGAGGAAAGAAAAGCTGAGCACGGTGATGGATCCAGATCCGGCTTGGGCGGAAATGGCATGGCTCAGGCTGTAAGGGGGTAGGAGGAGAAGAAACTTCAAGCCCTTAGCTGAAGTAGCAAACAAAGGAATAGGCAAAATAATAGTAATAGTAATAAAAAGAATAGCAATAGTAAGCAGGAATGGCAGTAAAAGAACAGAAACCAGAACTAATAAGAATCAAAGTAGCAATACTAGTAATAAGGGTAATAGTCATAGTACTAGTACTAGTACTAGTAGTAGTACTAACGTAACAATAGTGGAAATGATAGATTAGAAGAAATGATCATAAGAAGTAAAGTCATTAAAACATGAAAAATTGTAAAGCTATAGTAGTAGCTCATTTAAATGAGTATAAATATTTTATACATATAAACCAGGAGATAATTTTATTATATACATGATAGATAATAAACAGTTATACATAATTAGTTATGTAGGTTACATATCATTATAAATCGTTACAGAATGTAACTAATCATATTTTTAATATAATACATATTGTATGAAAAGATATCTATGTAATAGAAAAGATATACATGTCATAGAGGAATACAGTAGTATTGTATTACATTAGTAGTAGTGATGATCATATCAATAATAAGAATGTGTTCATAGATGAAGTGGTTCGGAGCTAAAAATTAAAGGGACAGTAGTACAATTACTTAGTAAGTATACATGAAAATCTACTGTAAAAATCAATAATGGGAACAAACCCAATAGTAGTAGTAGTATTTATAATAATAATCAAGCAATAGTAGCAACATCAGGAAGGAATAACAAGAATATTGAAATTAGTTATAAATAACAGGAATCGTAGTGATGATCCAAAATGATTGCAAAAATGATCAGAAGGATAATGAAGAGATAGTCATAAAAGCAGGACTAATAGCAGTAGCAGTACTACAACTGTGAACAGTAATACTAATCCTCATCATCCAAAACAGAGCCCTGGGTGCAGGTTCACTGCTCAGCAGCCCATGCACACAGAACCACAACAGGCCTAGAGCAGCCTGACATCTGACAGCACCCCAGACAGGAGTGCTGCAGGGATGCCAAAATCTGCACTCAACACACTCGTTTCCTAGCTCAGCTGCAAGGCAGTAGCCTGTGCACAAGGAGCAGCGAGGCATGCCAAACCCACACGGGCAGTGTCTCCTTGCTCAGCTGGAATGCACATGTGTACACGGTCACCCTCCTTGTTCCTTAAAAAAGAAAGGTAGAGCAGGTCAGTCACTGCAGAAGAAAAGCAGAAACCTTCATTTGCAGGGACTCCTGCAGTGATAGGAGACAGGACTGTAAGAACAAGGGAGACCTCAACTGAGTCAGGGTGCATTTCTCACTTTCCCACATGGACAGCAACCATAGAGTAGCTCATTTCTCATGAATAATCCTGAGAAGCACAAGCACAAGCACTTGGAAAGGAAATGAATATGACAACTCACCTGGCAGTACAGAATCTCGGACAAACTTTCTCCACGGAGCTCTCTCTTGGTTTCACATATTGAAGAAAGGAGAACAGATGTCTGCAAGGGGTAAAAAGAACAAAAGATGAGAGGCCACATACGAGTCCTCATGTCAGCTCGGAGGAGAGCTGAAAAGGCAGCACTGCTCACTTCTTAGCTGCTCCCTCCATCCACTTGGAAAGAGCATGCAGCACCTACAGACAATCTCCTCCCTTCACAAATAGCACAGACGCATGAGCTGTTCAGACAAACAAACCTGGACAGGAGCACTGTGGCCTGCAGGATTTTCTCCCCTCAAAACCACACCTTTGGGGACTTTTAGCCCAAGGTGCTGAAAGTGACAGCTTGGAACCGTGCAAAAGACACCGCTCCTTTCCACTGAAATGGGAACAAAGCCTAAATGCCAACCTAAGATGTTTGTCCTTAGCTTCTGAAAGAACACACACATCTGGACGTTAGCAACAGGAAGGACTTATGGATGTTGCACTAGGTCCTCTAAGAAATCACCAAAGCACTGGTATTAAGGAAGAAGGTCCTGGGGCTCCCCCCTTTTCGCAAAACAGCAGTTGTGTTCACTGCAGTGCACTCAGGCGGCCATTTGCCTCAATGGAATTATGCTGCACCACTTCTTTGTACACTCTTTCTTATGTATGCAGCCAACACAGCGAGCTGCTTTTCTGAGATCAACAGCAGACACAGCAAGCTACAGACTCCTCTCTTTGCATTTCTCCCAGCAGCAAGTCATCTGCCACTGAAGGGACCCCCCCAAGTGTGGCAGCACTCCAAGCGAGGTCTCCCCAGTGCTGGCACTGCTACCTTCTACCAGCAGAAGCTGGGCTGCTGAAGCACCAAGTGGAATGCATCTGCAGCAGAAGCCGTACCTTTGCGGAACAGGTAAAACAACTTGCAAACATTCAGCCTTCTACTTGCTTCTGCTAAGTGGAATCTCTGCATTTAGAACTGTGGCACTCTCACTCTCCAAACGGACTCCTTGAACAGGGATGCTCCCCACAGGACCCTATCTCTTTCACACCTCCCTGGTCTCCAGCTTGCTAAGTAGGCCTGCAGAAGAAGGCAGGGCTTCATGCCTAGCCTCCGCTTTCGTCCACCAGAGTTCCCAAAGGAAACCTGATCCCCTGCACAACAGAAGCATTTCACGGAATGCTGCATGAGGAAAGAAATCACTTCGAACAACTAAATCCCTTCTACTCCTATTCAAAGGGTATGGTAAGTGATGAGCAAGTCTTAAAAGTGGACAATCCACAGTGGTTTACCTGTCTACATGGTTCAATCCAGACTGCCTCTTCTCTTAGTGGCAGGCACCTCCACTAGCCTCCAGAGATGTTGTCAGAAAGTCACAAGTCCATCAGACACCTGCTGTAGCCCCACCAATCACACTGTCATGCATCAGCTACAGTGAGGATGCTCTGTGTGCGTGTGTGTGCGTGTGTGCGTGTGGGTGTGTGTGCGTGTGTGTGTTAGGAACACATGCGGTCTAAGCCTCAGGAGAAACACAACTGAGAAATCTGAAATGACTTAAAACTGTTGTTCAGGCTGCCTCTCATCTCCCTGGGATGGTTTGCCTCCCTTCACACATGAACTTGCACTTGTGCACGTGCTCTCAGGAACCACAAGCTGTCATGGCCAGGATTTTGCAGGACCCTCCAAAATGAAAGCAAGACAGAAAGAGCAATCTGGTCTTGCCACCAGCAATTCACTGCAGTGTCTGGGACACCTTCAGAGATACACCATGACCTGTGTAGAGCAATTACTACCTAGCCAAAATCCCTGCCCTCTTCCTAAATACATGGGATTCTCATGGGAAAATATCATGGCTTACTGCAGTTTAGTGATTAATTTATAAAAGAATGTGAAATAATTCTCCAGGTCAAGACGTGGGAATGTGATGTAGAAGACACAGAGACCTATCACAGACTTAGGTAGGTGACTGACTTCTCTTCTGACCACGGAAATGGTTGCCTGCAAGTTTGGGAAGTACCATAGGCAAGCCTGTGGTTTTTCTCTAAGTGGGTGCTACTTTCTTTTTCCTTTAGCTAGCCAGAGGCAAGTAACATCAAGCTAGTCCAGCTGCTCCCCCCTTTTGGGGGTGGCAGCTAGCCTGAGGACCAGCCAGATTCTATCAGCTCCTAGATGAAGGGCAATGGGAAGGAAAGGTTGCTGGTTTTTAACAGCTAGGTTCTTCAGAGTCCTTTACAACAGGGAGACATGTCTGCTGGGCCCTGAGAAGACCTATGGACACCCTTCGGCCTAAAGCCACCCCAAGTTACACGGACAGGTGGCCTGAGAAGGCATGGATGATCCTGCTGGATTTTTTGGGATTCTAGAGGGCCCGTGTACTCCAGCATCTGATGTTTCTGTGACTTCTTCCTCCCTCAGCAGCACAGCCTTGAACATCTAACATCACGAGCCACAGAGGGAAAAACAAACACTGCAAGCAGATGTAAGTCTATGTCAGCAGCAGGAAGCTTCTGGAGCTCAGCTCTTCTCTCAGAGAGTAAGAAAGGACACAGAGAACATACAGAACACCAGGATGATGTCGGTCAAGCAGGAGTGAAAAGACTACTGGGACTACGAGTTGAAGACTGAGTTGTTCTATTCTTACTTGAGCCATGGAAATGAACTGTATCTTGAGGCCATGCCTTAAAATGGAAGGGAAAGAGATGCATTTAGGGAGATGATGGCTTGAATGGATGTGTAAAATTAAGCAAAGGTGTTGGTGATGAACTAAGGAGGAGCCTAGACGATACTTCAACAGAAAGAAAGATGAAAAGCCCCCTGCACCAGGGAAGAAGTGAGAAGACATGTCTGTACATGGAGGTGAAGGATCCTATGCTTTAGAGTCATCCTTCTTTCAAAAGTGACAATCCAGCTAGATGCAAAAGTCTAACACCAATGACCCATACAAACCTTAGGAAACTGCTCCTACAAGTCACAAAGGCAGGTTTCTCTGCCCAGTTGGTTTTGTGACCCCCTGCGAGGGGGAATGGTTTGGTGAAGTTTCATGCCATTTAAATTTGGCCCCCCTTTTTTTTTCTATTCCTGTAGTGAATGTTAATAAAGTATTTGTTGAATGAGAAGTGAAGGCGGCTGTGGCTTTCTCCAAGTCTCTCTCTATAATAGGTTACTACAATTTAGTTGGCTAATTGTAAAGGAATGTGAAATACTTCTCCAGGTCAAGACCTGGGAATTGCTTTAGAAGAGACAGAGACCTATCACAGAGTTAGGTAGAATATTGACATCTATTCTGACCACTGAATGTGTTAGCTCAGACTTTGGGAAGGACCATAGAAAGCCCCTTTGTTTCCTGTAGATAGGCCCTTATCCTTCTTCCTCTGGCCACTGAGAGACAGCTAACATGGAGCTGAGCCTGCTGCCCCCCCCCTTTTGCCAGGGGAAAGCTGGCCTGAGGCCTGGCCACATTCCATCGGCTCCCAGGTGAAGGCAGGGAGGTGAGGTTGTTGTTTTGTAGCAACTACTGTCTTCAAATGTCCTTCGAGCACAGAAAAAATCTCGGCTGGGCCCCTGATGGGAGCTATGGGCACCGTTCTGGCCGAGGCCACCCCAACTAACACCGAGGGGTGGGCTGAGAAAGCATTGAGGATCTTGCCTGGGGCTTTTTTTGGGGATGGTGGACTACCTGAGTGCTCCAATTTCTAATGTTGCTGCATGATTTCTTCCTCATCAGCTCAGCCTTGAACATGTAACACAACAAGCTACAGAGAGTAAGAGACAGAAACTCCAAGCGTATTGAAGTCTTTCTTAACAACATCAAGCTTCCAGAGCTTGGCCCTTCTCGGAGACAGTCAAGAAAGACAGAGTGAACATCAAGAACAGCAGCATCAAGTCAGTAGCAAGAGTGAAAGGAGTATTAAAACAGACGGTTGAAGAGGTACTTTTCTATTCTTACCTGAGCCATAGAAATGAGCTCTATATTGAAGTCATTCCTATCAATCATGGAAAAGAGATGCAGTTAGGGAGAGGATTGTTTTGCATGTCAATTGAAGCCAAGCTGTTTGTGATGAACTGAGTCATGTCCTGTAAGATGCTTCAACAGAAAGAAAGATGGCAAGCCCCCTGCAGCACTGGAAAAGTCAGAAGATATCTGTGTAGCTTGAAGTAGAGAAGCCTTTGCTTTAGGGTTGTTGATCTAAAAAAAGGAACACCCCAGGATGCAAAAGTGTAAAACCCATGACCCATACCCAGCTTGGGAAACTGCTCCTGGGAGGGTCACAAAAGCAAGTTTCACTGGCCACTTGTTTTAGGGTCAGTTTGAAACCCACAAGAAACCAGTGCTGGGTTCTCACTGGGCTCCATGAGTCCAAAATAGACTCTTCCCCTAATGAATGAATAAAAGACTGAGCAGATAGTGAAACTGATAGAAATGTACAAGTTTTGTGTGTTGATGTTGTTGTGTCAGAAAGTGAACGGTGTGTAAGGGGAGGGAAAACTTTCGGAAAGTTTCATTGCATTTTTATTTGCCAGCTTTCTGTTTCTCTATTCTTTTCGTGTAAGTTAATAAAGTATGTGTTTATGTTAAAGTGAAGCCTGCTTAGTTTTTCTCCAGGTCTCTCTCTCACAAAAAGGGTAAGTACAAAGACAGAAATGTAGTAAACGTAAAACCACGACATGGAGTAGTGTTTCTGCGCAGTGTAAAAGGAAAGCTATGACATATAGATAGTATAAGTCATAAGAAGTAATAGAAAAGGAACTGTAACCGTTACAGATCCGTATATAGTGTTACATAATGTCTGGAATCATATATGTCATTAAACATGTATGACATATAAAGATGGATGAAATGGAAAAGTACATAAGTCATACATATATATGCAGGAATAATGTATAACATTAGTAGTAGGTATGATAATATCAATAAGAAATTGTCAATACATAGGAGGTGGGTAGGACTTTAAAATGAAGCAGATACTGCTAGGATTAAGAATGAAGTAGAAATGGAAATGTACTGTGAAAAGGAGTAGTAGGAACAAACCCAATAGTATGAGTAATATTGGTAATAATAATCAAGCAGTAGTAACAGCATCATGAATGAATAACAGGAGTAATGAAAAGAACTGCAAATAACAATAATCACAGTCATGATTAGAAATGATTTCAAAAGTGGTCAGAAAGATAATAAAGAGATAGTCCTAAAAGTAGGACTAGTAGCAGTAGTAGTGACATGACTAAAAGCAATAATTGTAATCGTAATCATGCAAAACTGAGCCCTGGGTGCAGGTTCACTGCTCAGCAGCCCATGCACACAGAACCACAACAGGCCTTGATCAGCCTGACACCTGACAGCACCGCATTTAGGAGTGCTGCAAGGATGCCAAAATCTGCACTCAACACACTCATTTCCTAGCGCAGCTGCAAGGCAGTAGCCTGTGCACAAGGAGCAGCGAGGCATGCCAAACCCACACTTGCTGAGCTGGAATGCACATGTGTACACGGTCACCCTCCATGTTCCTTAAAAAAGAAAGGTAGAGCAGGTCAGCCACTGCAGAAGAAAAGCAGAAACCTGCAGTTGCATGGACTCCTGCAGTGATAGGAGACAGGACTGTAAGAACAAGGGAGACGTAAACTGAGTCAGGGTGCATTTCTCACTTGCCCACATGGACAGCAGCCGTAGAGTAGCTCATTTCTCATGATGAATGCTGAGAAGCACAAGCACAAGCAATCACTTGGCAGGGAAACGAACAAGAGAACTCACCTGGCAGTGCAGATTCTTGGAGAAACTCTCTCCATGGAGCTCTCTGTCCATTTCTGGTTTGGAAGAAAGAAGAACAGATGTCTGCAAGGGGGAAAAAGACAAAAAGATGAGAGGCCACGTCCGAGTCCTCATGTCAGCTAGGAGTTGAGCTGGAAAGGCAGCACTGCTCACTTCCTAGCTGCTCCCTCCATCCACTTGGAAAGAGCATGCAGCACCTGCAGACAATCTCCTCCCTTCACAAGTAGCACAGACGCTATTCGAAGAAGCTGTTCGGACAAGCGAGCCTGGGCAGGAGCGCTGTGGCCTGCAGGATTTTCTCCCCTCAAGACCGCAACGGGGACTTTTTGCCCAAGGTGCTGACACTTCCAGTTTGGAACCGTGCAAAAGGCACCGCTCCTTTGCACTAAAATGGGAACAAAGCCTAAATGGTAACCTAAGATGATTGTCCTTAGCTTCTTGAGGAATACAGACACCTGGATGTGAGCAACATGAAGGAAGGACTTGTGGATCTTGCACGAGGTCCTGTAAGAAATGAGCAAATCACTTATATTTAGAGGAAACGCCCTGCAGTTCCCCCCTTTTCTCAAAACAGCATTTCTGTTCACTGCAGTGCACTCAGGTGCCCATTAGCCTCAAGGCAATGCTTCGCCAGCACTTCTTTGTACACTCCATCTTATGTGTGCAGCCACCACACCGAGCTGCTTTTCTAAGACAGACAACAGACACAGCAAGACACAGACTCCTTCCTTTGCATTTCTACCAGCAGCAAGTCATCTGCAACTGAAGGGACCCCCCAAGTGTGGCAGCACCCCAGGCAGTGCAGAATCTCAGACAGCGCTGCCAGTGCTTCCTTCTACCACCAGAAGCTGGGCTGCTGAAGCAGCAAGTGGAAAGCATCTGCAGCAGAAGCCTTTCCTTTGCAGAACAGGTAAAACAACTTGCAGACATTCAGCCTTCTACTGGCTTCTGCTAAGTTGAATCACAGCAGCTGGAACTGTGACTCTCTCACTCTCCAAATGAACTCCCTGAACAGGGATGCTCCCCACAGCACCCTATCTCTTTCTCACATCCGTAGTCTCCAGCTTGCTAAGTAGGCCTGCAGCAGAAGGCACTGCTTCATGCCTAGCATCCGCTTTTGTCCACCAGAGTTCCCAAAGGAAATGTGATGCCCTCCACAACGGAAGCATTTCATAGAATGGGACGTGGCAAAAAAGATCACTTGCAAGGACTAAACCCCCTCTCTTCCTAATCAAAGGATACATGGTATGGTAAGTAAGTGATAAGCAAGTGTTAGAAGTGGACTATCCGCAAGCCAAGGGGTTACGTGTCTTCCTGGTTCAGTCCAGACTGCCTCTTCTCTTACTGGCAGGCACCTCCACTAGCCTCCAGAGATGTTGTCAGAAAGTCACAGGTCCATTGGACACCTGCTTTAGCCCCACCAATCACACTGTCAAGCATCGGCTACACTGAGAATGCTGTGTGTGTGTGTGTGTGTGTGTGTGTCTGTTAGGAACACATGAGGTCTAAGCCTCATTGATAACACAACTGCAAATTCTGAAAGGATTTCAAAGTTTCCTACAGGCTGCCTCTCATCTCCCACGGATGCTTTGCCTCCCTTCACACATGAACTGTCACTTGTGCACCTGCACTCAGGAACCACAAGCTGTCATGGCCAGCATTTCACAGGACCCTCCGGAATGAAAGCAAGACAGAAAGAGCAATCTGCTTTTGCCACCAGCAATTCACTGGACTCTCCGGGACACCTTCAGAGATAGACAGTGACCTCTGTAGGGCAATTCCTACCTAGGCAAAATCCCAGCCCTCTTCCTATATGCACAGGAATCTCATGGGAAGATGTCATGGCTTACTGCAGTTTGGTTTTTTAAGTGATAAAGGAATGTGAAAGAATTCTCCAGGTGAAGACCTGGGAATCGCTGTAGAAGACACCGAGACCTATCACCGAGTTAGGTAGATGACTGACATCTCTTCTAACCGCTGAACTGGTTGCTGCAACCTTGAGAAGGACCATAATCAAGCCTGAGATTTTCTCTACGTGGGTGCTACTTTCTTTTTCCTTTATCTAGTGATAGACAGGTAACGTGGAGGGAGGCCAGATGCTCCCCCCTTTTGCGGGGGGAGCTAGCCTGAGGCCTGGCTGGATTCTATCTGCTCCCAGGTGAAGGGCAGTGGGAAGGAAAAGTTGCTCTTTTTGAGCAGCTACTTTCCTCAGACTCCTTTACAACAGGGAGAGATCTCGGCTGGGCCCTGAGAAGAGCTATGGGCAGCATTCGGGCTGAAGCCACCCCGAGTGACAGTGGCGGGCGTCCTGAGAAGGCATGGATGATCCTGCCGAGCTTTGTGGGATTCTACAGTGCCCGTGTACTCCAGTCTGTGATGGTTGTGTGAGTTCTTCCTCCCTCACCAGCACAGCATGGAACATGTAACACCACAAGCCGCAGAGGGGAAGACAAAGACTCCAAGCAAATCTAAGTTTTCCTTAGCAGCGGGAAGCTTGCGGAGCTCGGCTCTTCTGCGACACAGTAACAAAAGACAGAGTGAACGTAAAGAGCGACAGCATGGAGTCAATTGCAAGAATGAAAGGAATGTTAACGCAGAGGCCTGAAAGGTTTGTTGGTCTACTCTTACTTGACCTATGGAAATGAACCCTGTATTGAAGTCATTCCTGTAAATCATAGTAAAGATATGCATTTGGGGAGAGGATTGTTTTGTGGGTAGATTGAAGCAAAGGTGTTTGTGATGAACTGAGGAATATCCTATAAGATGCTTCAACAGAGATAAAGATGAGAAGCCCCCTGCGGCAGTGAAAAAGTGAGAAGATATCTCTCCACCTAGAAGTGAAGAATCTTTGGCTTTAGAGTTATTCACCTTGAAAAGGTGACACCCCAGGATGCAAAAGTCTGAAACCCGTGACCCATAGGCAGCTTGGAAAACTGCTTTTGGGAGGAGTAACAAAAGCAAGTTTCTCTGGGCGGTTGTTTTTGGGACTGTTTAAAACCCACAAGAGAACTGTTCTAAGTTGTCAGTGGGATCCATGACTCAAAAAGATACTCTTACCCTAGTGAATTGATGAAAGACTATTATCAGATACTAGAACTGACTGAAAACTACAAGTTTTCTCTCTTTATGTTGTTTTGTAAAAAAAGTAAACAGTTTGTAAAGAGAGGGAAAAGTTTTTTCAAGTTTCAGTCCATTTTAGTTTTTTTCCAACTTTCTGGTTTTTTTATTCTTTTAGTGTAAGTTAATCAACTACTTGTTAATTTTAAAGTGAAGCCTGCTTTGTTTTTTCTCCTAGTCTCTCTCTCACAAAAAGAGTAAGTACCAAAACTATGACAATTGGTGGAGAATGCGGGCAATTAATAAAATTGTGAGATAAGATTGACTAGGAGAATCTAAAAGCAAAGCAAGTATTAGTTAAGTAAAATTATAGTAAAATCTGTAGAGGTAAAATAGCTTTATTGCTTTAAAGAGATAAAGTTGTACATTGTATGTAACCTTAGTAATACGTTTATAATTACCTAAAACATCAGAACCACAATCCATTAGAATTAAATGAGCCTGCTTCTCTAAAGGGTAAAGATTTCATTCTCATTAAAATAATATTGCCAGAGTCTCTCTTTCTGTGCTTTATTTCAGGGTGCGGTGGAGGGTTGTTTGTGTGGGGATTTTTTTTTCGGTTGGGGTTTTTTTGTGGTTTTGTTGTTGTTTGCTTTGTTTTGGATTTCTTTCTTACTAAGCAACGAGGTTTGGAGACTTACAGAATAAAAAAAATCTAATTTCTTTTATTCCTACCTTTGAAATACACCCCGACATCAAGTGACTGCTGCTAACACGAAACATGGGTAGAATGAGACCTCTTAGGGGGCGAAAACGAAAATGGCACCTGGCGTTTGCAGCTTTCTCCGTTGGGGTTCTTCGATGGAGCGGAAAATACAGAGGTTTTCCTCTCGCTCCCCGTTATATCCAGGCCTTCGGTGGGTGACCACGGATATCGTGTTCCAAATTCTTTGTTTCCAACAGCGAACCTGCCACAAACTTGGGGTAAAAAAGGGTAAGGAAAAAGGAAAAAAAGAAAACATGAATTAATAAATAAATAAATACATAAATAAATAAAACATTTTAAAATAAAATAAGATATATTAAAAAGAAAAAAAAGTATATAAAAATATATATATAATAAAATTTTAAAACTAAATAAAAATAAAAAGGAAAATAAAAATTAAACAATATTTTAAAAATTAAAAGAAATTGAAAAGAAAAAATAATAAAAACAAAAGCAAAAATAAAAACAAATAAAATAAAATTATAAAGCTTGAAGAAATAAAAAACCTTTTTGAAATACAAACAAAAAATGACGTATAAATAAAACTCAATAAAAGAATCAAAACAATTGCTAAAGTCAAAAAGTGAAATAAATAATAATATAAATATTTTATAAATAAATATAAATACATATATATAAATATAAATAAATACAAAAATAAATGCAGCTCAGAGGAAAGCATCCAAAAAAACCACCCCAGAACACTCAAAATGTTCGGCAAATCCC
>JAIXNV010000953.1:0-10346 GCA_020917445.1 Riparia riparia
GAATTTAAAAAAGGAATTTAAAAAGGGAATAAAAATAAATAATTCACCTATTTTTTTTTTCCCCTGTTTTTAGGGTGATCCCGGACTTCTGGGACCAAAGGGAGAGCGGGTAAGGACATTCCAGATTATTGGGAGTTTTCTTCTCACTATGTGGCTCCAAGAAAAGCCTGGATCCATCCTCTCCTGGTTGCACCTATGAAGTTAAGAGGAGACAATCACTGGATTCTCCCCCTCCTTTTTAGGGGGGTCTCCACCAGCTCCACCCAAATTTTTTGGATCCCATCGACGCACTGGAAGCATCTGATGGAGCTGAGGTTGTTGAATTGATGGGATGGGATCCAACAAATCACAAAACAAAACAAAAAAAAACAAAAAAAAAAAAAAAAAGAAAGAAAGAAACAAAGAAAAAAAAAAAGGGGGGGATAAATAAAGTAATTTTGGGAACGATTTGCTGGGGCACAGAAATCCTGAATTAAGGGAAGGAAGAAAAATTCCCCCTGATTTTCGGAATGAGCAGCTGACCCCAAAAGCCAACCTCAATTTCCAGCAGCCCGAGCTGGCTCCTGGCAGGTAATGGGAAAATAACTCCTCAAGTGCTCCTGGAAAAATGCTCAGAAACCGCTGAACTCGTGCCCGACGTTGTTTTGTTAAATTCCTTCCTGGCTGGAAAATGAGGTTCAGAGAAGCTCCGTGACGATGCCGCCTTTGAGTCACGCAATATTCCGTGATTAAGGCCCATTTGTCTCCGAGGAGGCTCCTCTGGAAAGGAACTCGCTCCGGAGACCAATCAATCCTTAATTTGCTTCGTGAGGAGCGAGCCTCGGAACCCTTCCCCGAGCCGGAGGAATTTGGGATGCGGGGTTTTTTTCGCCTTCGTAAAAGATAAGGCGGAATCGAGGATAAAACGGGAGCAGAGGCCGGGGGGGGGTTGGGAATTGGATTTGGGGTTTGTTCCACCTGATTTGCAGCTGAATTTTCCGTCTTGCTCTCCCCGGATCAGTGTGGGGGTAGCTCCATGAATCCCAGGGTTGGATTAAACTGCGGGGTTTTTACTCTCCCTCTCATTCCCAAAATTTGTTGAGCCCCATCCTGCCTCTGTTAGAGAGCTGGGAAGCGGGAATGTGTCTGAAACCAGAATTTGGGCAGGGTCCTGTGGGGAGGGCTGGACAGAGCCCCCAAAAATTGTCAGCTTTTTGGGAATATTGCTGGATATGGAGTCGGTAAAACCCCAGCAAGGCAGAATCGCCCAGATCAGGAATATTTGCGCCGCAGGGAGCTGAGTGAAGGGAATTTTCTCCAAAGCTGCCCACCGGAAGTCGCCTCATCCCTTTGGAGACAGCAACCATCCCTTCTCCAGGGCAGAGACATTCCTTGGAACAGCCTGGGTTCCGCTCTCTGAGGAGCTTGGCACGGATGTGCCCACGGGGTTCCTGTGTCCCAAAACCTCCCTCCGAGGGGTGACCTCAGCTCCGACTGCATCCCTAAACTGGGATATACCACGGACAGCTCCCTGCCCCATCCTGCCGGCGGCCGCTTCCCGCAGCTGGGAAAAGCCGGAAATCCCGAGCCCTCGAGGGACAAAGCCGCGTGGAATTCACTCGTGGAATCTGTCCCAGCACAGGCAGCCTGGGATCAAGGAATGATCCTCTTGTCCATTTCTGTCCGGGAGAACCCCGCTCCAGTGGGCTCCAACGTTTTTAGGGACAGGAGCTCACTGGGAAACCTCAGGATTTGGAGGTTTCTGGGCACGTTCATGATCCAGCTTTTTTAATTAAGGGTGATTAACCCTAGCAATTAATGGCGTTGTTGATCACCGCGTTCCCGCTGGGATCCGTGATCCCTTTCCCTGTCTCTCCTCTCTCCAGGGTGAGTCCATGACTGTTTTCGGACCCCAGGGCTACAAAGGCACCAAAGGAGATCCCGTAAGCTGGACTTCCCAAGCTGTCCCTTCCCTGCCTGGGATCAACGCTGGGAACCGGCCGGATCCTTCCAGGAGAGGTGGGAGAATCCGGATCCACCAATTCCTGGTTTTCCTTTCAGGGCGAGCCGGGACTGCCGGGCTTTGACGGAGACAAAGGCGAGAAGGGAGAGGACGGACCCGTAGGAGAAAAGGTGGGAGCTTCCCAAAGCCTGTGAGGAAGGGGCTGAGGGTGTGGAATGGAATTCCCAGAAAAATTATGGATGCTCCTGGATCCCTGGGAGTGCCCAAGGCCAGGCTGGATGAGGCTTGGAGCACCCTGGGATGGTGGAAGCTGTCCCACGGCTGGGATTGGAACTGTGTGATCTTTAAAGTGGCTCCCAACCCAAACCGTCCTGGGATCCTTTGGGAAAAGCGGCCATTCCCTTCCCGCATCCCCCCGGCTCCCTCCGGGATCTCTCCCTGCTCCTGGAGCCTCTGGAATGCTCTTGGTAAGGCTTGGATGGCTCCCGTGTCCCTGCCGTGTCCCCTGGGTGGTGGCAGAGCTCCTCCCTCTCCCTCTGCTCCCCGGGAGCTCACCCCCAGGTCCCAACCCGGCCCCGTTTTCCCGGGAGGAATCACGGAATTCTCCCACTCCCAGCTGAGTCACGGCTCCGGTCTCCGTGTCCTACTCATCCCAATTTCCATCTCACGGAAATGGCTCCGGCTCCACCGGCCTGACCCCAGGACTGAATAAACTCAAGTTCCCACAGCAGCAGTGACACATCCAGCTGCTGTTATTTCCCACGGGAAGCTGGATCCCGGTGTAGTCCAGGCGGGAATTGCCTGATCCAAGGTGGGCATGTCCCTTGGGAAGAGGCAGATCCTGCCCTTCTCTGATCCCGCTGCTCAAGCCCCCAGAGTGAAGGAAACTCTTGGAGTTTCTCCCATGACGGGGGGGTTCCTGTGTTTTAAAGTGGGATAAAATTCCATGTGGTTTATTTGTCCGACTGGACTCTGATGAAAAACACCACCCCCCAAAAAAAATAAAATCCACAAAAGAGAATCCATTTTTTTTAAAAAAATCCATTAAAAAATATTCCATTAAATAAAAATTCCAGAAAAAAAACAACCCATTAAAGAAGAATCCATAAAATATTCCATAGAGGAACACACAAACGCCTCCTCTTGGATAATTGCCTGGATGACTTTGGAGAGTGGAATCTCCAGCCCCAGTGAGCCCAGCAGGGTCTTCTCCTGGATTTTTGGCACGGACACAGCTCATCCCAAGGATCCAACCCCAATTCCTGCCTGTTTTCCTTCCGTCCCCACCACTGAGCAAGGAATCTTTTCCATGGGAATTCCCAGAGGTTCCTGCCAATTCCTGTCAGCGGTGGCTTTCTTCCCCACCCCGGGATGGAATTTTGACACGGAAACGGCGGTTTTGGTCATCTTTGTTTTTTCCGTGGGTTTTTCCATGGATAAATTCCTGTATTTGACAGGGATTTTCACATTTTTAGGGAATCAAAGGAGAAGCTGGATCCAAGGGAATGATGGGACTTTTCGGGAGCAGAGGACCCGTGGGACAGAAGGTGAGCTCCAAACTTGAGGCACCTCCTGCCAGGACTGAGGTGGAAAATCCCATCCCGGTTTTCCCATGGAATATAATCCCTCATTCCCTCCCCAAAACTGCTGATCGGAATGGCTGAGGCTCTGGAAAAGCAGGAGCAGCTGCACCTTTCCAGGAAAATCCTAAAGATTTTGAAGGAGCAGAGCGCTCTGGGAGCTTTTCCCGGCTGGAATGGTCACTAAGGAGTTGCTGGAATGTCAGTATTCCAGGAGGGAGGTGAGAGACGTTCCCAAAGCTCCACGACGGTGGAATCCATCATTTTCCAGATGGGATATTTGGGACATCCCACTGCCCTTCCAGCTGCTGCTGCAGGGAGCTCCTCCAAAGCTCTCCTCGTCCCTTTTCCAGAATCCCAACAGCGTTCCCTGCTTCCAGAGGGATCTCAGCTCCTCCCCAGGATAACTCATCCCGGCTTTCCTTTGCAGGGGGAGCCAGGAGAACCCAGCTCGCCGGGATCTGCCGTGAGTGGGAAAACGTTTCCCTGTCCTTCCAAATCCCGGGTGTGGAGAAGGGCCCTGGCTCTCTCCCGCAGCCGGGAATGTGGGAAGGGGCGGGAAGAGGCCGTGGGAACTCGGAGCTGCTCCCCAAAGTCCGTGTTCCAAGAGGTTTTGCTGGAAAACCAGCGTGGATAGCAGGGATCACAGCCAGAGGTTTGGGGTTATGGCTTGTGGAAGAAATTCCTCTCTGTGAGGACGGGGAGGTCCTGGCACAGAATTCCCAGAAAAATTATGGATGCCCCATCCCTGGGAGTGTCCAAGGCCAGGTTGGACAGGGCTTGGAGCACCCTGGGATAGTGGGAAGTGTCTCTACCCTTGGAATTGGAACAGGATGGGCTTCAAGGTCCCTTCCCACCCAAACCATTCCATGATTCCATGATTCAATTCCATGAGTCCATGATTTTTCATTAAGGAACACCAGAAAAATGCATTCGTTAAATGATTTTAATGCCTTTGGTGGATTTGCCCCAAGTGGAAAAGTCTCCAAGCTCCGAAGATTCTCAGAATCACGGAATCGTGGAATATTTGGAGTTGGAAAAGGAGCCACCGGGATCACCAAGTCCAGCTCTTTAATTAATTAAGGGCCCAAACTCCAAATTTCCAGGGCTGTCCAAAGAAATAAGTCCCAGCTGATTCCTGGTCACAGCCACGGAATTGTTGACAGGCCTGGAATCCAGACTGGGAATTGCTCCCTAAGGAAAAGGCCCTCATCCCATTTATTATTTTATTAATTATTTTTATGAATAATAATTATAAACAACCTTCCGAGCACTTTGCCGAAGCCTCGAGGCGTTGGATTGAGGATATTTATGGAATTGTTTCGTAGGGAACCCCCGAATCCACGGGGTGAATCCATCCAGGAGCAGAGCCGAGTTTGCTGAGTGCAAAGGGATCCCGGCATCCCGCTTTTCCCCGGATTTCAGGGATAATGACTCCCGCAAAGTGGTGTCCTGCCATCCACATTGTCTGAGCCAATCCTCCTTTGGGAAATATCCTGGGATTCTGCTGGAGCAGGGCAAAGCTGGGGTTTGATCCTTCGCCACATTCCCAAAATTGCAAGAGCCGAGCTGGGACGCTGCAGGAAGATCCCTGATAAATTCTGGGATTCATCCCACCTGGGGCTACCTCTGCCAGGTTCACTTCCCTCTGCTTTCACTGGAAGATTTAGGGAATTCTCATCCATCATTCCCATCCATCCGGGCACCTGAGGGAGGATCCTGGTGGGAATTAAGGTCCCACTTTATCTCCTAAGTGCTCCCACTTCGATTATCCCTTCCTTGAGTTATTCCCGAGCTTCCCCAAATCCTCTTTTCCCGAGGACAGAACTCCCATCCTGCCTGGATCTGACGCCAAATCTTCCAGGTGAATCCTTGCTCTCCTCATTTTCCTTCATTTCCCTCTTTTATTCCTGCAAATTGCCAGCAATTGCTGCTCCTGCCGAATTCCCTGGCAGCGATTTCAGCGCCTCCGTCCATTTACTCTCCCGATTTTCTGATCCACGGAAGTTCCCAGCCGAGCTGACGGCGTTTGTGTCTTCTCCCTGCAATTATTCCCCCGGGGAATTTCAATGGATCTGCCTGACTTCACAAACGGGATCAGTTTTGATATTCCAGGCGCCTCCTCGTCCTCCTCCTTCCTCCTCTTTCCCAAAACCCCTGCTCCCTTTTTATTTTGCTGCTCCTGCCTCGATTCTCTCTTTTATATTCCAATTGCTGCCCGTTATTCCCATTAACTCGTCGCTTGGATCATGGATTCAAGCTTCCGGCTCCTCTTTGTCATTATTCCCTGAGGTTGTGCATTAAAAAGAACAGCAAATTCAAGCATCGTTCTTCCCAAAATTCTGGTTTTTGGTTTTTTTTTAAATACTTTTTCCCCCAGTTTCTTGCTCCCTGTTTCGGTTTTCCAGGGATTCTGAATCCCTGGAGTCTGGAGCACGCCGGACTCGGGGTGCAGGAATGGGAATGGTTTATGAGGAGGAATTTGAGTTTATTATGGATATTAATTTTCCCGGGAAAACTGGGCTCACACAGTAATCCTGAAACGCTCAGAGTTGGCTCATTCCCTTCCAGATCCTCTCATCCCAAACCCCTGCCAAGGGGAATTTTCCATTAAATCGGGCAATTCCCACCCCCAAACGCCAAATTTTTTTACGGGAAAGGAGCTCAAAACTGCAGGAACTAATCCTGACCAGACCCCATCCCTCCAAAACCCGGCAGGGAAGGGATAAAAACCTCCTGGAACGCCGAGGTGGAGATTCCATTTGCATCATCCCATCAAATATTGAGGAGCCGGAGCCCAGGAGGTGGAAAAGCTTTTTAGGAGGACTTTGGGAATTCATCCTCCTTTTGATGTGCGGCTTCAAACGGCTCCAGCCTTTCGGGGCCGGGGGGAGAATCCCGATGGATTCCAGCTTTTCCCAGAGCGTCCCTGCTCATTCCCAGCCCCTCCCTGGCTCCAGCCCGGAGCTCTGCGGGAATTTTTTGCCTGGAATCGGAGGATCCGAGGTTTCTCTGCATCACGGGGTTGGTGACTCGGCCTCCCTGCGTGGACCCCAGGGCGCTGGCAGTTAAATTCCAGCGAGGTTCGGATCCCAAACCCCGGGAGCCGGAGCCGTTTCCAGTATTCCCGCAGTAATTGCCTTTGAATTGCCATTTAAGTTTTCATTTACTCCCGTTTATCGTCCGGCCTCGGCTTCCCTGGCACAACACCGGGATGGAAATCCGAGGGAACAAATTTCCGTTTGGCTTCTTTGCTGCTTTTTTTTTCTTTTTCTTTTTCTTTTTTTCCCTCTTTTAATTCCTCCTATCCCATCTTTTCCCTGTCCTGGGAAAGCATCACCTCCGTGACCTTCTTCCCCTTCCAGGCCACGCCCAATCCCGATTTTAAACCTTCCAATCCATATTCCAGAACCTCTCCGGCCCAGGATAAGCAGGAGACCACTTATGGAGAGATAAAACCCGGGTCTAAATCTTATTTATATTGCCTGGATTAAGCAGGCCGGGCTTAGACCCAGCTTTCCTTCGGCATATCCGTGATTTTTAACTTTTCCCAAAACCATTCGGGATTCTCTCAGGACGAGAAGGATCTCATGGGAGGCAGGAAGATGAGCTGGACACGGACAGGAAAACATGGAAAACCCGGCACTGGAGATATTTGGGATAATTAGGAGAAATATTGAAGCTAA
Organism: Riparia riparia; assembly: GCA_020917445.1. NCBI lineage: Eukaryota > Metazoa > Chordata > Aves > Passeriformes > Hirundinidae > Riparia > Riparia riparia. Next base: position 7,209 of record JAIXNV010000953.1, read on the forward strand.
TTAGGAGAACTCTAATTACTGTCAGGGGGTTTTATTTTAAGTGCACAAGGAGAAGATTTTTGACCCTGGCCTGATCCCAGCTCCTTCAAAACTCCAAGCACTTGAAGGTATCCTGGATTTGTGGGATTTAACCATCACACAAACGGTTCATTGCCCTCCAATCCGTCCCAGCAAACAGAGATATTCCCAATTTCCCGGGGTTTTATGGCTTGTTTACATCTCCAGATGGGATTTTCTATCGATTGTGTCAAGAAATAGTTACCAATAAAGAGATATTTGTGCCTGGAATAGGGAGGGATATGGATTTTTCCCTGATCCAGGGAGTCCCTGGCAGACAAATCTGATTTTTTTTTTTTTTTTAAATCTTTATTTCATTTTTAATGAATTTGTTTCTTCCCAACAACCACGGCAAACCGATTCCAAGTGGAGAATTCCGCTCGTTCAGCTCCCGATTTGCTCCGAGCAACAAATTCATTCTCCCCTGAGAGAGCTGAGGGGCTCGAGTGGGGATAAATCCAATTTTTCCTTCGCATCCAGGTGCTGGAAAGTGCCACCAAAATTGGCCAGGATGGATGAGGAGACTATGGAAACCTTGGAGGGAGAAAAAAAAAAATTAAGAATAAAAAATAAATGAAGATTTATAATTTTTTTAGCAGCTTTATTTGCCACCACAGCAATGGGAGACTCCATGAAAAAGATAAATCCCAGTGCTGGATGCAGCTCCAGAAGCCAAAAAATTCCAAAAAAAAAACAAAAAGGGATAAAAATCCTGCAGCCCCCTGGGTCACACATTCCTTAAATCCCTGTTCCCAACCCCGTCCAAATCCTCTTGGCCTTTTGCTGCCACAGTTTCCCGAGCTGGAATTACAAATTAATCCCTTCCCGGGTTTCATTTGCCAGGGATTCACAATCCCGTGGATTTGGGGTGAGGAATGGGAGCTAAATCCCAACCTCGGGTCTTGGGGCTTCTGGCCTCGGATTGAGGGATCCTACAGCTGGGTTTCCATCCTGGATTGTCCTCATCCCTCTTCCCTGAAGAAAAAGGGAAGGAATTCTTGGAAATTTCCCTCTGGAAGGAATTTTTCCCAACTTTCTGGCAGGGTGCAGCAGGACTCGATGGGAAGAACGGGATCAAGGGAGCCAAAGGTGACAGAGGCCCTCAGGGGCAGCGGGGGAAGCCGGTGAGTGGCAGGGCAGGACACGGATTGTTTGGGAAAGGCTCGGCTCCTTCCCGGATCCCACATTCCTGAATCCCGCATTCCTGAAGCCTGCATTCCTGTCTGTGCCTTCCCAGATCCCACATTCCTGTCTGTGCATTCCTGAATCCTGCATCCCTGTCTGCTCCTTCCCAAATCCCACATTCCTGTCCGTGCCTTCCAGGATCCCACATTCCTGTCTGTGCCTTCCCAAATCCCGCATTCATTTCTGTGCTTTCCAGGATCCCATATCCCTGTCTGCTCCGTCCAGGATCCCGCATTCCTGTCTGTGCATTTCCAAATCCCACATTCCTGTCTGTGCATTCCCAAATCCCGCATTCCTATCTGTGCTTTCCTGGATCCCACATTCCTGTCTGTGAATTCCCAAATCCCACATTCCTCTCTGCTCCTTCCTGGATCCCACATTCCTGTCTGTGCCTTCCTGGATCCCAAATTCCTGTCTGCTCCTTCCCAAATCCCACATTCCTGTCTGTGTTTTCCTGGATCCTACATTCCTGTCTGCTCCTTCCCAGATCCCACATTCCTGTCTGTGCTCTCCTGGATCCCACATTCCTTTTGGTGCTTTCCCAAATCCCATATTCTTGTCTGTGCTCTCCTGGATCCCACATTCCTCTCTGCTCCTTCCCAAATCCCACGTTCCTGTCTGTGCATTCCCAAATCCCACATTCCTGTCTGCTCCTTCCTGAATCCCACATTCCTGTCTGTGCCTTCCCAAATCCTGCATTCCTGTCTGCTCCGTCCAGGATCCCACATTCCTGTCCGTGCATTCCTGAATCCCTCATTCCTGTCTGTGCTTTCCAGGATCCCACATTCCTGTTTGTCCATTCCTGGATCCCACATTCCTGTCTGTGCATTCCTGAATCCTGCATTCCTGTCTGCTCCTTCCCAAATCCCATATCCCTGTCTGTGCTCTCCTGGATCCCACATTCCTGTCTGCTCCTTCCTGAATCCCGCATTCCTGTCTGTGCCTTCCCAAATCCCACATTCCTGTCTGTGCCTTCCCAAATCCCACATTCCTTTCCCTTCCCACCCCGTAAAGGCCTCATGGTCTTTCCCAAATCCCAGAGAAGTCTCCAATGCACATCCTGGCCTGGTTTTTAGGAATTCTCCTCCTCCAGTTCCCAGCGTGTCCATATCCCAAATTTTCTTGCTTATCCCAAATTGCCCAGCCTGAGTTTTCCTCTCTTTCCCAAATTTCCATTCCCTTCACATCCCAAATCCCTCCCTGCCCCATGGAGCGCAGGGAACCAAGGAATCCTTCACTAAATCCCTCCTGGATCTCACTTTCCTGGGATCAGCTCCCTCACGACAGGGAGGCTCCCAAAAAACTTCCTGCTCATGGATGGGATTTTTGGCCCAAAATTCCCGAAAATTCAATTCCTTTGTCCTTTTTTTTTTTCCATGTAGGGAGGGAAAGGTGATCCTGGGACCACTGGTGACTCCGGGCAGAAAGGGACAAAGGTAGGACATGGATGAGATCCCAGGAATTCTCCATCCTTGGAGAAGCCCAAAATCCCTGGGAATGTGGTGGAACAGCTTGGGATGGCTCTGCTTGGATTGGGAGTTGGGGAAACGTTTCTCCAGAGCTCCTCCCGACCTCAACCACTCCGTGATCCCGGGAAATAAAGGTTGGGACAAGCAGAGATGGGCAGGGAGCCTCCAGCACCCTCAGAATTCCTCCTCTGCCCTCATTCCCTGTGGATTCTCCTTTATTCCCAGGGCTTGCGAGGGCTTCCGGGCCGGATCGGCGTTCCCGGAGGCAAAGGCGCCAAGGTGAGCCAGGCCCAGCTTTCCACCCTCCAGCTGCGACATCCCCAGAACTGCTTCCCACTCACTCCCAGGAAAGCTTCAGGCATGGAATCCTGAGGAATCCGCCCCATTTCTGTGGGAAAATCCCTCTTGGAATGCCCATGAAGAGCAG